>JAJHUR010012593.1:1823-32080 GCA_027495735.1 Lutjanus campechanus | reverse complement strand
TCAGAAAAGGCTGCCTGATGGCATCGTAAAGCGGTGTAAATATTTTAAATACAGTGTCGATTTAAAATGATGGTGATGTTTTTAGGTGGAGTTTTTTAAGTGGCTAAAATATCATTTGTTGCTGACCCTGTCCCACATTAGTTAATTGTTTAGCTTCTGTGCCAGAGCCTCTCTCTGCTTCTCCAAACTGGGGTCGTGCCAGCCTGCATCTGCTGTACACTGACTATTGATGAGAACCTCATACAACCTCACATCAAATAATCCCGACTCTTCAACTGTTCCACTGCACAAGGATTTATCTTCTATCTACTCTCACTTTTATATCAACAGGATTAACTTCCTACACTACTTTATTGTACCCTACCAACTTCACTGTAAACAATATATACAATGTTGTGAATGTTTTTGACCTTTGCAATCCAAAATGAAGCACAAAAACGGCTTTTTGTTATCGAGCAAGCTTTGTAAAACATGCATCCACACAGACAGTGTGGTCTCCTAACAGTCTGGAAGTCGGACATCCACAGGCAGCACAGCAAAGTGAAAGCAGAGAAGGAAGAAATGGAGGCAGAGGTGGACGGATGGAGGACGGATATAATGGATAATGGAGAGGAAGGGGTGGAGTGAGGCAGAGATGGATGGTGGAAGAAATGGAATCAGAGAATCAGAGACGAGGGGGGGTTAATAGAATGAAAAAAGGAAGATAAATGGAGTGATGATGCTGTTATCTTCCTGGTCTAAAGCTTTTATGATTGATAACATATTTATCTCTTTCTTTCTTGTTTGTGATGTCTCATGGCTCACAGCAGGCGTCTGTTCAGGGACCATTTGAGACTTAAAACTGGAGGTTCTATATTAAAAAAGAAGGATATTTCTATTACAAAGTTCCTCCATTCTCTAATGTGCCCTGAACAGCAGACAGATTCAATGAAATTCTGTATTTCCTTAATGATTAACAAAGTTAGCATACACCCTTTGAACCAAAAGTTATTTAACTTACATTTTTGGGACTGACTTAACGGTTTATCATGAAGCTGGCTTTAGTATGACAGATGTTCCACTGTACGGTGCACCGCTCCAGCAAAGCACGGCAGATAAAGTTAGCCGATGAACAAAGTCAAGAATTTAGCAGCTCCAATATTTGTAAACTAAAGTAGAGCTAAAAATGAAGACTTGACTTATTTGTCATGTCAACCTTATGAGGTGTTTATACAGTGTTGTGTTTACAGCTTGTTGTACTGACCTTTAAAATATGAATCAATGTAGGTTTAAGTACATGTAAATTCAGATACTTAATTTTAGGAGGCAGGGGTACTTTAAATACTCGTGCATGCATGTTATGTAAAGGGTCACTTGGACCTTTCTCTTAAAAATATCTGAAGTAAACATGTCTTCACATTTTCTTCAGTATTAATCGTCATCCTGCCCTCTTTTTTTTAAACATCACTGCACTACTGAAACTCACCTTAAAGGCATCCGCTAGGATCTCTGCTCCTCTCTGATTGGTCCGTTTGGAAAGGCCCACAAAGAACTCCCGACCTGAAGAGAGAATCAGGTGCCACTTAAGTTGAGTGAACAAATATCAACTGCATGTAACTAATTTAGTTCAACTTAATTCAGTGAAACTTCAGTATGATACAACTTTATTTACACCGATCAACCACAACATTAAAACCATCTGCCTAATATTTTTATATTATTAAAGTCTCCCTCGTGCTGCCAAAACAGCTCTGACTCATGGAGGCACGGACTCCACAAGACTTCTGAAGGTGTCTTGTGGTATCTGGCACAAAGACAATGGCAGCGGATGCTTTAAGTCATCCAAGTTGCGAGCCTGCGCTTCCATGGATCCAACTTGTTTTTCTAACCCATCCCAAAGATGCTGGATCAGATTGAAATTTGGGATATTGGAGGGCAAGCCGCGACCTCGTCAACACCTTCTGTCAGCGCTTCATGGATCAGTTCTGACTCTCACCTGCCAGTTGTGGGTGCTTTCGGTGGTGGACAGCAGTCAGCGTGGGCTCTCTGTGACAAGATGTGATGCTCTGTGTGTTCTGACATCTTTCTGTCATAGCCAGAATTAACTTTTTCAGCAGTTTGTGCTGTGAGACCAGACCTGCAGACATCAGTGAGCCTTGAGGGCCCATGACTCTGTCATAGGAGCACTTTAAGTAGGTAATGACCACTGCATAACAGGAACCCCCAAAAGACCTGCCATTTTGAAGATGCTCTGACACACTTGTATAGCACCACAATCTGTCGCTCAGATCCTTAGACTTGCCCATTTTTCCTGCACATGAAGGAGTGACAGTTCACGTGCTGCCTAATATATCACACTCCTTGAAACTGTATGCAGCAGCTCGCCTCCAATACCAACAGATACATACATAATAGATAGGCTTTAAGCAGAAGAAACTATATGTAGAATCATTGTGAAATAAATAAGCACGTTACTATAACTACACACATCTAGGAAGGCAGACAAAAGAGGGGATATAGAACTATACTGTATAATATCTGCAGTATGAACATACATACGGCATCTAAAAAGTTCTAAAAACTAAAATGTCCACAGTGATAAAGTCTAAAGCTCTTGAACACCAGCAGCTCAGTGAGCCTGTGGGGCTGCAGCAGCTGAACACTGCAGTCACCACACTGTGTACTTTCTGCATGCCTGTGAGAAAGGCCAACTGTGGTCAGTACGGCGGGGCACAAACAGACAGAGCGCTGAATGCCTGGCGAGGCTGCAGCAGCAGCAGCAGCAGCACACTGAGCTCAGGGATGGGCTCCTAATGTAGCTGCTGAGCCTTTACAAAATGAGCCGTTAGCCGGGGCCCTGCCAACAGGAAATGTTTCTAGCCCTGCCATGTGAAACCGATTTCAGCTGGAAGGAACGAGAGCACAAAGCCAGCGTCTAGAAACCCAATTAAGTGTACTATGCTTTTTCCTAGTAGCCTGCGCAGTATGGAAGACACTGACCCACATTTTAACTCACCGCACGACTGCAACAGAAACGTACAGAAGATCTAATAAAGACCACCATGCTCTTGACTCTCTGCCCTCATCAGTTTTATTACGATGCCAGAGGAATTAGAGGCCCGCAGTGAGGGGCACGATTTGACCGTGCACAACATTTTTTTTGCTACAAATCATTTTTTGAGGGAAATTCTGCTTCGGCAACTGAGGCACCAGGTCATTGAGGTCGCTCAGAGGAATGTTTGTGTGGAGGATCCCGAAACACAGAAACGAACTTACAGACACACAATGGTCTTCTCATTTAGTAAAGAACTATGAACTCAGACTGCAGAGGCTCATTCGCTCTCATATCCCTGCTTCCTGATGTCTTCTGTGTACAGTTTGCATCCTCTTGTTTGTACTTGAATTCAACAAGTGCGTACGTGGTTCTTACATGAAGGTTATGGATTACAGTAAAGCCCAAGCTGAAGAGTGTTATGTAAGACATCACATTATGCCTCTTGAGGTGCAAAAATTATGGATGACAGAGGAGAAGAAGATCAAAACACAAAGAATTTATCAGACTCATGGCAAGAAGCTGGTCAGAAACATGCGCATTATGTTGCAGCTTTAATATTTTTTTTTGTAACGGTCAAAGAATTTCTGCATTTCTTTATGGCCATATGGGGATAATCTGAAGTAGAAAATGCGTCATTACTGACCTCATGCATTGATGCCCGGTGGAAAAACATGGACTCCTGTAAAGTTTTTGTTAAGTCGCTCATGAGAGCCAGATATTTATTGTACAGGTTTTAAGCCAAAATGTACTTATCTGTGTGCTGAGTGACGTAAAAGCATGTAATGCTGGAAATCAAACTGGAAGCACTGAAGCTTGTAAATATAATGTATTTTTTCCTGTTTGCTGTGAGGGAAGCAACATTCATTCAAGACAAACTTGAGGTTGGCTTTACATGGTGAAAATTTAACGCGACTTCAGTTGGTTGGAACTACACAGCAGTTGAGTTGCACAGTGTAAAACCCTCTGCAACACACTTGAAACTTGTCTAAAACTCAGCAGCAACAGTTGCAAAACTCTCAACTTTGTGCAACTCTTTGTGTCCAGTTTTACAAAACCAAGCCAATAAAATTGGACCATGTCAGATAATGACATCAAATTATGATTCAGTATCATTCCAACCGATTTTAACTGACTGAAATCAACTCGAAAAGAAATGAGGTTTTTTTTTGTGGATGCTTCAGAAGGAAATGATCCCCCCAGACTTCATGCAGGGTCTGGAAAAGTTGTTTATACAGTACTGCAGTTAGCAGGTGATTATTGTCACCGCTAGCTTAGTTATAGCTCTGCTTTAAGATAAAGTTCTGATGAGAGTCAGAGTTCTCATCTAAAACACAATCATAAATCAAGCTACAATTTCATACTGATGTCAGAAGTTGGCAACAAAAAACGTTTTATTTATTCATTTATCTTCCTTGAATCAAAGGGTCATTGGATCAAGTGCCTTAAATAGTGTGTGAAATAATCTATCGGTCTCTCTCTTGAGTAGCCAGTCGGTCCGCAGCATATTAATAAGCACTAATGCACCAAAAGCTCTCTTATTATTCTCCAGGACAGTCATTATGAAACAAAGTAAGCAGCCGGTGCCAGAAGAAAAAGCAAAACAAAACAATCAAACTGATGATATGCAGCAAGAAAGGCCAACGGCTGCTTTTACACAGTGAACTATTTACAGTTCACATGTTTACAAGCTGCAAGAATATCAAAATCACCAGGATGCTGTTTCGTACTGACGGGCTGTTTTCAACACTGAAGCTGCTCAATAAAGATTATTTCTTGTTGTAGATTATGATTAAGATCAGGCATCTAGGATTTAAAGCTTCGTTTGCTGTGTTTTTTTTTGTGTTAATATACTCAGGGTTATTTTTATCGTCAAAATGAAGTTGTATAACCCTTTAGTAAAATGATTTTGAATGTGCTAATGTATAAATCAGACACTCACAAACCTAAGCATGCCTGAAAATCCTCTGCGTCCCACCAAAACCCTTAATCACGATTCTGATCAGTACAAGCTTTCTTGTACAAATGACAAGATATTAGGATGCATTCCAGTGTAAAACCTGTTACATCGGTCAGATAATAAAGAATAAATCCCATGTCCTGTAGCACGACTCACACTTTGGGAATCACTGATATAAGGTAATATATTAGTCTCCTTATTGAACCTGTAAAGTAAACGATCAATCAGTCAAATAACTGGACCCAAGTCATCTTTAATATCAACTGTAGGAAACTACAGCATCCTGACACACTGGGCCCTCCTCCACAACTCAAACATTGTTTTAGCCAAACTGAATTTTAGGATTTGATTTGCAGTTTTGGTCACTAATGCCGTGCAGAGGATAAAACCTCAGGATGCATTTCATAACAATATCACAGCAACCCCACAGTACTACAATTTAGACTGCGTGTGTCACATGTGCATCCAGTGCAAATGCACAGAGAAGAGATGGTTCCACCTTTTAAGATACATGCAAAAGCCATCATTGTACTGTCTCACCTTCATCTTCATCTTCATATTTCATTGCTAATCCAACAACTGGACAAACCGCACAAAATTAAAGTGACCCTGAATATTGGACAGTGTTAGAGAAGCTCCATTTTATGATGGACCTTGGACTAATGCCAGTGAAACGGAGTATTGAATAGCTTTTAGAGCTTTGAGAGCTCTTGACAGCTATTTTATGTAACTATGTGACATAATTAGCATGAATTCATAGAAGCTAGCCCTTTGAGCAGAGCAGCAGCTATGTTTTTGTAAATCTACCAAATGTGGATGGCCTCAGCCTGTTGTTTGATTGGTATAATGGGTGTTCAACAAAGTACAGTGATTGAGGGGACACAGTTTACCTGTAAAAAGCACATCTCCTCCATCTAGCGTGGCGTTCTCGTCCGTCATTTCCACGATGTTCAGATTCAGATTCTTCAGAGCTCCTCTCATGACCTCCGTCTGGAACAAACGACACAAACAGAAATACACTTAAAACATCTGCGGATATTAAACAAAAGACTGAACTGTAATGACGTACAGTAATCCACACCACCGAGTGGTCCAAACCATCAGCATTTCCTATCTTCAGGAACAATACGATACGGCCCAGTTCTAATCAGACATCTGTAAACAAGATGATGAAAATCAGTTTTGAGGATTTCCACTGGAATTTTGCAAGGCACAATAATACACAGTACCCAGGTTCTTCAGATCGAGCACAATGAAACAAAAACTCTTCTCTCCAACAGGTTGCAATGACATCATCTTAATGAACCGTGAAATGATGTCATTTTGGAGGAAGTATGTTAAAATTTTTTACAAGGCAGTGGCTGCGGAAAATAGGTACGCTGAAGGACGAACACAAACTCTAAAAAAGCCTCTTCCTGTCCTCATGTTCTGGGTCATCTGACTTTTATATATTTATGGGAAGGAAGTAAAAGGACGGCCGCCACGCGGATAACATTAGCGTATATTATATAATCCATTCCCTGGATGGAAATCCGCATTTCACCTGCATGTCCTCTCTGCTGGAGTGGAAACCTGAGGAAAGAGCAGGTCTTTTCTTGGCTGAACTTCGGCTGGTCTGTTCTCCTGTCTGACCGCCCAGTGTGATTTTACTGTCCTGTTTTTGGGGTTCCTGCGGGGGTAGTTTCCAAGGCCAGTCATGTTAGCGAGAGCATCAGTGTTTCCACAAGCCCTATCTCACTATGACCTCAGCCTGCTCACTGTGCTTTTTGGCCAACACAATGCTTCTGCTTCTCCTCATTTGTGGAGGCCCGAACCATGAGGTCATCCAGGTAGACTGCCATGCACTTCCCAGATAACACAATGAAGGACGGCATGTGCACACACGAGTACACAAATGTCTTTTCCTTAAACCAACATGCATTTATGCAGAAATACATACAGAAATGGTCATCCACTGGTCACTGATCAAAGTATTGTGATATTTATATATTTGCACCATTACAAACTAGCAAAATACCCAGAAAAAATGCTATTAAGTTACTACTAAAGCAAACGGAACAACTCATTCTGCTGCAGCGTCTGATTGAAAGCACTGAACTGGTGGAACATGAGTTGACTTTTATTTTGATGCAGTCACAGGAAATGCGATGTCTTTTTCAGTGACATTAGCTTTACTGCAATCGCGTCTACAGAACAAGACGTCCTTTTGTTTCCTATCATATTTGAAATTTATATAAGTATATATATGTGTAAAGTATTGAAACTAGAAGGAGCAGCTGGATGAAGGCTGCACACCTCCAACTCAGAGATGTAACCAGCTTCTTTCATTGTTCGCTGCTGTTCACAGACTCTCGCAATATGCAGCTTAAAAACAGATCATCACAGAAGGCTAATTATTGCCCGACGTCTTTACTGAAAAAACAATAGCTGGTAGTATTAAACTGCCTTTGCTGTTATCACCAGTAACTACAGTTGTGCAACCGCACTGTTATTGCACACATGACATCAAAACTGGCGAAAGCTGATTAATATTTTCTGTTAAAACTAGTACAGTCCTGCAATAAATCCTGCCGACAGCTGTATGGTCTATTTGAACACTGCAGTTGAATTGTATTGCATGAACATGATCACATCTCACCCATCCCGGCTTCCCTACCCGGTGACCTGTTGCTTTTAGAATTGACTTTAAGATCTTGCTCATCACTCACAAAGCTCTGAGACGCCCAGCCCGTAGTTATTTGGCTGAGCTTTTACTTTTAGCTGTGTTTTGAAAGGTGCTATATGAATAAAATGTATTATTATATTACTGCACTGACAAATGTTTCTATTATGTTCAACCCACTCTCAACCCAGTCAGTTGAGGCAGATGGCTGCCCATCCAGAACTCGATATTTCTGCTTGTTACAATAAATATAAGTTATTATAAATAATACTATAAAGAAGAAGGTCTAGACCTGCTGTATGTGAACAGAGCCCTGAGAACTTTTGCTTTGATTTGGCACTGTATAAGTAAAATTGACTTGATTTGACACATTTATACTGAAGAGGGTGGGCTAAATAACCGAAGAATTGTTCCATATAATGCAATACAGATGAAGAACATTAGGTTGAATCAAGACAACATGAACAGTTTGAACAAAAACTGAACATTATAACCTTCACGAGGGAGGATTTATTACAGAACTGCTGTGTTGGACTGCATTTGTTGAATTTAGCTGTACCTAATAAACTGGCAGCTAAGTGTATATTCAATAACAACATGCTACTATGTTTTTTTCCCTTTTCCAGTGGTTTGTTTTGATGACTTTTTCTTTAAATGGCCTTCTGACCCACTTTCCCCCCCCAACTATTCACTCTCCATAAGTAAGACAGTGAAATCCCACAGAGTAATCAAACTTTCCTCCTCCATGTTTCATCCTCACAACGGGCGTCCTGCTCATCTTTCTGCCTCAGTAAACCAGGCAGAACATAGCGTCCTCCCAAGAAACTGGGTTCACAAATTTATTAGTGGTTTCTTAAAAGCTTGACAGCAGCAGCGTGCAGCATATTAAGTATAGGTAGCAGTTAATCCCTCTCATTTCTGCTCGTGCAAAGTCATCGCCAAGGCACCCTCTGCTTTTCATTTAGCTGGGTTTTCGAGATATGTTGGATGGTAAATAAAGGGTTGAGTCAGATTCTGAGGAAGTAAACAATCCAGATGGTTTAGAGAGAATTTATGTTTTTGATGTTTGTTATGTGTTGTCTTTGTGTGCCATTGCTGTGGAGTCCCAGCTCGTCCCAGCAAAGCTATTCCCGCTCCATGACTGATTCATCGTTAGTGAGGAAACCTCAGTCAGTTCAAATATTTAATGTATTAACAAAGACCTTCTCTGCATGTCTGTGCCCATCAGCCAGGCCAGATTTGCACAACAAAGAGAGCAGCCACCTAATATTTAATACCGAGATCACAGGGTATATAATTAAAAAACACCTTTACAACAAGGCCACACACAGTACACACACACACACACACACTGTGCTGCGTCTCCACCATCATTATCAGCCACTGCTTCTTCCTTCCCTCTTCTATCTGCAGCACACTGGAGCCTCCACTATCACAGTGGTCGTCTGCTCAGGAATCTGCAGGACCACATGAAGCAGCTCTTTACTTCATCCTTCTGGCATTTCCTCTTACATCACTGGAGGTGATGTGACCCGAAGGCTTTTTAGCCCCCCTAACCATGTGAAACTTAACGGCCCCTTTACATAGACAACAGTGTAATATCTGTCCGCCCGGTGTGTGTGGTAGAGAACATCAATTAGACCATCTTTTATTGGGGTCAGACTGGGTTAATTTAAAGGGATAATCTGCAACTTTTTCCTTAAAAAAATATGTATACACTTCTATTAAACAATCTCTTTCAAGCATCACTTATCATCCACTAGAGGTGTGCGTTGGTGCAGAAACCCTGCCCTCTGCCTGTAATTTTTCTCACTGCTTTTGCTTGGAACATTTCACCGACCCAAAAAGTTGGTTTTTGATGTTCTGATGTATTTACCAACAGCTTGGACAAATTCAAATGATTCTACCTTTAATCTAAGATTAGTTCTAATCAGAGTTAGTAAAGTAGTCAGGTTTGAAAAGAGTAAATCCTGATTTACAGGTGCACAATTCAAAACTAAATCATCAGTTCAAGAAATCCAAGTTTGGTGATGAAAAACCAAAATAAATAGTGTACGAGAAAAGAGAAACAGTTACATTGGTTGCTAGCTATTTCAAAAGGTGATTAACCTTAATCACGATGGCTCAGCAGAGGATTATTTTGGCTCAATCAATCAATGGCAGCTATTTTAAAAGTTTTTTTTTAAAGTTAAACCTCCTGAAGGCTAAGTTTAAAGTTAATACTGGAGTTTAAAGTTTGGTGCAACATAAATTCCACGTAGGTTTAGAGTAAAAACTAAACTGCAAGGTTTAAACTGAAGTCTGCTTTTAAAAGGTTTAGGTTTGGTGCAACATAAATTAAAATGAAAGCATGATTTAGTCAGGGTTAACATTTATTGCAATCCAGCCTTTGTGCAGACTGAGGAGAAGACTCAGAGTTTGCACTGGGTGATGTAATGGTCTTGTGTATACAGTTTGTGAATGGTCAGACATACACTGGACTACACAAAGATAAATCACACTTTGTGTAATTCATCACTTAGTATAAATAAACAAAGGCAGCTGCCCAAATCCTGTGAGAAAAACTAGAGTAATTACACAACTAAAACGTTCAATCAAATCAATCTGTGGCTCTAGAGCCAAGTGGCAGTATCATCCAGTCTCATTTCCAATAACTTACATTTGCATTTTACATCAGCACCACCACCATATATTGGTAATTTAAGTCCGACCACCTGCGGCTGAGACTGACACACTCAGCTGCGTCCTTGGACTGTCAGCTGGCTCTGACTCATACATGGCTTCCAGATTTGGCTAGGTTTTGTGTGTGCAAACTTGGAACAGTTGCTGAGGATGAGTTTGGGCCAGGCTAGGTTTGGGCCTGTGCCAACGCCAAAAGGCAGACAGGTAAGCGTGAGAGCTGCGCTGGATTCACAGGTCCGGTGTTTAAGATTTAGGGAGATCAACGATGACTGCATATGTAGACGCAGTGGCTGGTAGCTCCTTCAAACTTTGCTACTTTTCTCTTTTAAACTGTTATGTTTTTTGGCTTTATTGCTGGAACACGAATCACCTATGACAGAAATACACTTGTAGGCACTGCTGACTGCCCAGGAGGGGAGGAGGGGAGGAGGGGAGTGAGCATGACAGCCATGCAACAGCTTGGACTTAAGGCTGCTCCCCGACTAATGTCCGGGCAAGAAAATAAAACAGACAAAATGGTAATCCGGCTGGCTGAGCAACAGGAAACCAGACACTCTTGTGCCACATCCCATACAGACCAGATCAAGCTGTTGCACTTGAAAGGCAGAATGTATTCTGAGCTGAAAGGATGCAACACGCAGGACTCTGGCAGGATGAGGGGAGGAGGACTCTGTTTTTAAACTGATGATGCTTCATGCTCAAACACAGTCACTGTTTTCCACATTTATGTGACCTTCACCATTGTTGCTACTGTTTACATTAAACACAGATTCAAAAAATGCACTACAGTTCTTGCAAAGGTTAATTTGAAAAGACTGCGATGAGCCTAAAGGGGTGCATTAAATCAGCCACAATGTTCTCATAGGCTGTGATATTTAAACAATTCTCAGCTGGCACCAAATAGCCTGACGTAAGCCAAGAAAACCCCACCTGACTCCATCACACCTCCACCTGCCTGCATTCTTCATGTTGTTTATGGCACGTTTTGAAGCTACCATTAGCATGTTGACACAGAAACGGCGATTCAGTGAAGCAGATAACCTAAATACTTCTGCACTGTTGGCAGGAGTTTTCCTGCTTTCATTCACACAACCATTTCAAGGCTCAATGAGGTTTTTGTTCTGACAGAACCGTGTGCAAGTTGTTGTTTGATCACAAACTCACGTTTTAATCTGTTTTACATTTTTCTCCCACCCCCATCAGCATTTTCCCCATAAGATGACAGCTGAATAGATGGATGAAACCATACTACAAAAAACCTATCTGCAGCATGGGAAAGTCCCAGAAAAAAGGCATTTCTGAGATGTCAAAACTAGCATGTTTTGGCATCAGTGAATATGACAAAGTCATTTGGATCAAACATCTTGCACATTCTAACATTACATCAAACAGTAACTGAACCCTGTAACCCTCTCTGTTGTACTGCACTGGAGTCAAAGCCATGTTTATCATAATTAAAAGAATAGAGAACAGTCTGCGCTGAAAGGCAGGCGTGCTTCTACAACAAAGCAGTCAGTGCATGTAACTGACATTTAAGTCTCTTCTTCTTTAGCCCTCCTTCACCTGTCAGTCTAATAAAAACGAATGCTTGTTCATGGGTTTTGCTGAAGGTTGCGGCAGAACATTAAGTGCTGTAATCATGATTGACAAAGCTGTTAGCCGCTGTATAGTAGAAAAAAACACTATTAGCATGCCAGTGCAAGTCCTAAACAGCTTACCACAGATACGCTGCTAATTAGAGCAGATTAAGGTTGAAGTTAATGTTCTGCAGTTTCCTCATGTGATTCATGTTGCATTCAGAGGGATTAAATCCATCAACGGGGTGGAGTCACCAATTTCATGTCCATCGATCATTAAGGCAGGTACATCTTTATACTTATTTTACTTGTGTGTGGTATAGTGCTCATTATCTTGGCGGCATATAGTCAACACACAGTTGAACTGAAAGCAATGTTTTGTAGAAGCACTCAGTTATCATCATCAGTAAAGTGTAGGGCTGCACCCTAATAGTCAACGAAACCATTAGTTGGTGAATAGAGTCTCTGTTGACTACGTTTTCATTTATTCTTTAGTCGCAGTTAAAAATGCTAACTGTGCTGTAGCTGCCATCAGGTAGTTAGCCAAGTTAGAAGTCTTATTAGATTGGGATACAATAACACAATAAAGTAAAGTACACCTCGTCCATCATGTTGATAAGTCTGCAAGTACCTGTTTTTATGAAGTTAAAGTTATTTATTTCCATGTGATTTGGGTTTTTCATGGTCACTTCCTGTTAAATTTTGTCTTCCCTTGAGTGTCTTTGTTGCTTTTATTTCCTGTCTTTGTCCGTTTTCCCGCTCTTTTTGACCACTGATTACTTTCGTGTGTTCTCGATTGTCCTCACCTGTGTCTTATTATCCCCCACCTCTGTGGTGTATTTAATCCTGTGTCTTTATCTCCTTAGTTTGTCTGTACTTCTACTGTTTTCTTGTGGATTTTTTGCTTTCTCTTTTTTCCCTGCGTAGTTTCTTTGGGATTATTAAATTTCCTTGACTGATTTTTGTGTCTCGTCTGTTGGATTTTTTTTGATCGCCTTTGTTTCACCTTTGCCATCTCTGCAAGGTTTTCTGTTTGGTTTTCTTTTTAAACTTTTGAATTCGGTCTCTCCGGTTGCATTCTGCGTTTGGGTCTTTTCTTTTCCTGGTTCCTGCTTGACAAAGATTCGGGTTATATAAATAAATTAACAAAATGTTCAGTGTCCTTGCTGTTTGTTCAGACACATTCAGAGTCATTACTGTTTTTGCCATAGCATTTAACATGTGGCCTGCTTCATGTCCCAAAAATGTGTAAACAAATAATTAATATCATTAACGTGCAATGACTAGTTGACTAATGGCTTTAACTAATGACTAATAGTCGACTAGGAAAATCTTTAGTCTGTGGTGACCCTAGTAAAGTGGTAGGCTAGGTCCTGTAATAATTAGAGAAGATGGTTGATACCAGCTTCATGTCTGTACTGTAAGCTTGGCTTGACATTTACCCTTTTCTAGTTTTTGTACTAAACTAAGCTAACTGCTGCTGGCTGTAAGGGTTTAAGAAAATATCGACACACTTGAGTACTGCAATGTTATGTTTTGTGATACTGTATTGATTATGAAAAACTCTATTTATTGTGTATTGTCATGCTAAACCTCTGACAGCTAGACAGCAGTGCTCTCTCTCTTTACTGTTCGGATTGCATAAAAAAAAGTTTTCCTAAAATTAAATGAGATAAAAAGCTATTTATCACCTTGCTTACCGTATCACAACATATTGAATCACCAGATTCCTGCCAATGAACAGCCCTAGTTGGCTGTAGATTCATGTTTGGCACGCAGACATGAGAGAAAGCTCATATAAAAGGCAAGAAAGCTGATACGCGCATTTCCCAAAAAGTCAAACCATTCCTCTAAACAGGTGCAGATAATACAAGTTTCATTAAAAAAAAACAGAGGATCATTTTTGACCCCATCTTTAGTGTCTTTCTCCTCTGTGTCCTTCTTTCTTTCTTTGTCTCTCACATTCCCTCTATTCTCTTCGGACCCTCGTGGCAGGGTCAAGAATGCTCCTACAGTGGCTTCTCATGCAGAGTGGCCTATTATCTCTCACTGTGAGGGGACATCCAATACCCCACCCGGCCTAGGTGCCAACTCACTTTGCCAGCGCCTCCTCTCCCTCTTTACTCCTCTCTTCATCCTCCCCCTCCCACCCCAAGTGCTTGGCCAGGCGACATGCTGTTAGCCAGCACCCTGCTTTGAATGAAAAAGGCCTTTTAAAATTCATTAGGGGCTGAAGGCTCTGAGATCCAGCCGGTCTGCCTGCCACATTCCTGCCGTTCCAGCACAGGACAAGGGAGACGGAGCAGAGAGAACAGCCTTTTATTTGGGGCTTTTTATGGACCCCTTCTCCCTTCTCTCGCCCCTGGTACCCGTGGATATCGCATTCTGCTAAAAAGGACCATCAGTCTGATAGAGCCGGTGCATTTGGAGAGGGAATGGACTACAAAACAATAGCATTCCTGACGGTCATCCTAGCCTCCCTACACCAGGCAACAGAGTCCCACGCTCCGACATAATGGGGATACAGCATTCTTCAGCGCCTCACATGCAAAGAGGTCAACCTCTTTAAATGACAGTTATCAGCTGCAGCTTGTGGATTTATAAAGTACATTAAATGAATGGCACCCAATAATAGACAGTTTGGTTGGTTAAGACAACAAAGAGGACTTTCTCGCTTGATATACGACTTCAGTTGCTCAATAGTCCGGCGTCTCTGTTGTTGTAATTTGGGCTTCATAATGCACCAAACATTTTCAGTGGGAGACGGGTCTGGACTGCAGACACACCAGTTTGGTGCCTGGACGCTTTTACTATGAAGCCATGTTGTTGTAACACATGCAGAATGTGTCTTGGCCTTGTCTTGCTGAAATAAGAAGGCACAGTTTGGAAAAATACATTGTTGGCAGCACAAGTTGCTCCAAAACATGTATATGCATTTCAGCATTAATGGGGCCTTCACAAATGTGCAAATTAGCCATGTCCTGGGCACTGACACACCCCCATGCCATCACAGATGCTGGTGTTTGAAGTTAGCACTGGTAACAATCTGGATGGTCCTTTTCCTCTTAAACCTGGAGGCACGACATAAAACAATCTGAAATGTGGACTTGGTCTCGGCTTGCATTTGCAGATGAAGCAACAAACTGTTAACTGACGGCGGTTTTCCGAAGTGTTCCCAAGTCCATGTAGTATCCTTTATACAGTGCCGTCTGAGGGGTCAAAAGTCACAAGCATTCAAATGTTGGTTTTCAGCCTTGCCCCTTTCCCAAAGTGGTGAGCCTGACCCCATCCATGCTTGTGAACAGCAGAGCCTTTCGAGGATGCCCCTTTAATACCCAGTCATGATACTATAACCTGTTACCAGTTAAACTGTTTACCTGTTGAATGATCCAAGCAGGTGTTTTTTGTGTAGTACACAACTTTCAGAGTCTTTTGTTGCCCTTGTCCCAACTTTTCTGAAATGTGTTGCAGGCATCTAATTCAGAATGAGTGTATATTTACAAAAAACAACAAAGTGTATCTGTTTAAATATTAAAAACCTCGTCTTTGCACTGTATTCAACCGAACACAAGTCGAAAAGTTTTTGCAAATCACTTAATTCTGTTTTTATTCACATTTCACACGACGTCCAAACTTTTATGTAATTGAGGTTGTACATAATAAACAAACGGTCAAAAGGTGCAGTCGACCGTTTCAAGCGCTGTGTGCAAAAACAGACGAAAATAAGTGACTTGTTTGTATTGACATGTGGGCACCAGTTAGAACACCGAGTCTCGTGCGTCATAGCTAAGCTTTGGCTGGACATCCAGGACACAGATGATGATCGTAACAGATAGCAGAGGCCTAATGCAGAGGAAAGTTCAAAGACAAATGCAGCACAGAATGGGAATAATGACTGCATTTCAGGCCAATCGACCAAGTGGAATTTAAAATAAATGGACAAATGTCATTAGCTATGCAACAACTAGGTGGATAAGGCTAATCTGAACCTTTCAGGTATTAAATCTCTGACGTCATGGAGGAAACACAGAGATGATTTCCTTTGTTTGCTGAGAGGAGTAAGTGCGATTAAATGGCTCAATTATAGATTTGTCAAAAGTTCGCCACGGGCAGCGGTTTCACTGAGTGCTTTTTTAGAAAGAGTGCCTGAAGGCCTGAATAAATGGCAGCCATGAGGGAGAAGAAAATCTACAGAAGCTGTAATGGGGCTCTGAAAGGGCTATTGTTACATTCATACACCTCTTACACTCCATTTCACACACACGCACTGAGATGCACACACATGGGACACAAAGCGGATGAACTCAGGGAAAATATGAATTTAAAAGTGTGCAGTTCTGTTATCTGAAATCAGTACTTAATGATTATTTTCCCCTCCTTTTTTTTGTGGGAGCAGTAATCACAAAGAACACACAAAGCACTCACACATGAGTCACTCAGGTAGGTGCACACATGGAAAAAAAGGGCCCAATTTGATGCTGTCATGGTGGTCAAATGGCACATTCCTAAAGGGAACTAACTGCGAGGGTTTGCGCTGTCACAGCCTGTAACGAAAGTATGAAATGACAACAACTCATTTAGTCGCAGCCAAGAGAAAACAAACCCTCCGTGGGCTGTCCTTGCGTTATCCAAACAAATCTTTAGTGTATGTCGGAACATACCTGTGGTTAACCAAGCCATGACATCCCCCCCCCCCTCTTTTGCTCCCCCTCCCCCCTCATCAGCTTTAGGATTACATAAATGTTGAGAAGTAGGTCAATGAGAAGGCGTGCACAGTTAACAGTAGCGGATCTGGAGACCCTTGCACCACATAGACCACAAGGATCTGGCAGCCTGCCTCTGTAAAAGAGCTGTTTCAGCCAAACTCACTGCACTGCCAGACTGCTTTCACTTGGGGCTCCCAGGATATCAGGGCTCCAAGGAGGAAAATGCCACACTTTAGTCCTGCTTGGACACATTTACAGGCCGTCTGAATGGTGGGAGATAGCAGCAAGGCCAGGATTACACAAATCATTTGAAAAGAGAGTGAGACATGAAGTAAAAGCGCAGGGCATTATGCCTCTGATTGTTAAATGGGCTGTCTTCAGCTTTGTAAAAGCATATGGTGTGTGAGAGGTAATTGCATTTTGGAGAGCTGTGAAAGGCTGCTGTACCTCTCATATAATTACACATGAACGTGTGGATGACTGCCTGTGTAGAGAATTGTTAAACAGAAACAAAGACTTCTCAGTAATTACTTTTCTATGATGCTCTTGTTCATTATGCATTCGTTTTTTATTACTTTTAGATAGAAGACTGAAATTGAAAGCAGAATTACATCTCATCATTAATCTTTCAACGAACATGGGTGTCAGTTTGGATCCTGCAACAGAAGTAGGACTTCCAAATTTTTGTTGGAATACAACAGTCTCTCCATCTACCTCCATGAGACTGAAGCTCCGAGGTTCTAGGTCCCATTTTCCAAATGGATTTTAAAGCTACGATGATCACAAAACCTCTTAACACATCCTGAAAGATTTGCGGTGTGTTACCGATAAGCATTGCAACTACAGAGGTTCTGAGAAATGATAACAGATTAAGGAGTCCTTTGTTGAATAAGGCTTGTAGAACCACGGTTAGATAACACTCTTAACCTCTGGGATTAGCTGCTATCTGGCCCTGCACATTTCTAAGCAGGACAGCAAATACAGCATGAATTGGATGTAACTGTAAAATATGCGGTAGTTTAAATGTTGAGAAACTTTATCGATAAGGGTGGAGTGACAAAAGTAACATCTTGTACTGTAACACCTTGTGCACACTCCCATAGAGAGACACCCAAGCAGAGCCGTGTACTGCGAAAATAAACAGAAATATGAGTCTGTTTGACAAGTCCAAAGTCTGTCCCAGAGCAAATAAAGTGCTCCCTCCAATCAGCGGGGCTGTAAAGAATGTGTCTGCTGCGTACCTCTCACTGTGACGGCTCCACAAATACAGGAGAGCTGCGGGCAAGGAACTGCTGGAACGCAGAGGGATGGAGGCTGCTGGTTACGAATGGACGTGAGCCTCCACCACGGGGAAAAACAGAGGGGGCTTCAGTAAATACATCTCCACTTGGCACCGACTCCTCTGTGTTTATTGGGTTTGACCCCCGCAGACTGGACCTCTATACCCAAACAAGGGGGAAAAACTAATAAACTCACCTACCTCACGGAGAATTACAGTTCACCCTTCCCTAGCTAGCTTCCCTGGATCTGATTAAAAAAAAACAAAAAACAAAAACATCTTCATATCTAACATCACATCACGCAAAGATGTCACTCGACGTACAACCCAACTTCCAAAAAAGTTGTGACACTGTGGCATCAAAACAAAAACAGAATGTACTGATTTGCAAATACATTTCAACTTGTTTTCAATTTAATACCCTGCAAAGACAAAATATTTAAGATTCAAAGTGATAAAGATTTTTTGTAAATATACACTCATATTGAATTTGATGCTTGCAACATGTTTCAAAAAAAAAGTTGGGACCGGCGCAACAAAATACTGGGGAAGTTGTGTAATGCTCAGATAACACCTGTTTGGATCATTCGACAGGTAAACAGGTTGATTGGTAACAGGTTATAGTATCATGACTGGGTATTAAAGGGGCACCTTTGAAAGGCTCAGTTCACATGCAAGCATGAGGCAGAGTTCACCACTTTTGGGAAAAGTGCATCGGCAAATAGTCCAACAGTTTAAGAACATTTCCCAACACAGAACTGCAAGGTGTTCATCTACAATCCATGACATGATTAAAAGATTCAGAGAATCCAGAAGAATCTCTGCATGTGCGAGATTTAATACCTGGAAGGTTCAGATTAGCCTTATCCACCTAGTTGTTGCATAGCTAATGACATTTGTGCATTTATTTTAAATTCCATTTGGTCGCCTGCCCTGAAACGCAGTCATTATTCCCACATTATTCTCACCCTCAGCTATCTGTTACGATCATCATCTGTGTCCTGGATGTCCAGCCAAAGTTTAGCTGTGACTCACGAGACTCAATGTTCTAACTCGTACTCGCATTTCAATACAAAGAGTCACTCATTTTCTGTCTTGCACACAGCTCTTAAAACGGTCAACTGCAACATCTGGCAATTTATTTATTATGCACAACCCCAATTACATAAAAATTTGGACATGAATTGAGAAAAAAAACAGAATTAAATGATTTGCAAAAACTTTTTGACTTGTGTTCAGTTGAATATGGTCAAAAAACAAGATAATTAATATTCAAACTAATAAACTTTATTAATTCTATTACAGCACTTTTAATAAAGTTTATCAGTAAGAACATTAAATATGTTCTTTTTTTATTATATCCAGTTGATATTGGGTTAAAACAGATCTTTTTGTTTATATTTTATAAAGTGTCTCAACTCTTCTGGAACTGAAGTTGCAGCTTGATTAACTACATGTTACGTTCACAGCCAAGGATTCATGCTGAATTGCATCTTTTTAGGAAAAAAAAATCATTTGGCAACCTCTACAAGCGTTGCTGCAATGCAGACTGATTGGACGTCATCAGTGGTTGTTGTTACTCAAGACGAACAGCTCGCACGTCCTGCAGGTCGTTCTGCTCCATACCATCGACAAGCAACGCTAGTAAAATACTTTTATGACTCAGATTTCCTGTGCTGTATGACATCAATTGGAGAAGAAGTGAAATATTCCAAAAATTGTGGGTCTAATGCACGCACTGTGAGTGCAAGCTTGGTTAAAGGTCGTTCCACTCTCCTCCATAATTTTAAGAAGGGCTATAAAGCTCCTGAGCTCCTCTCTGATAAATTGATATTTATGCTTGAGCTGTTCACCTGATGTTATTATTCAAAGCAATAAAACACTAATAGCTAAATCAGTAGAAAGTCATATTTCAATATCACAGCAAGTGCAGAACAGTAGGTACGGAACTGTCCGTGTTGAGAACATAAAGAGAACAGAAGCTTTATGGACGTTCCTCTTCCCCTGGTTTTTTTTTTTCCTCAAAGGAAACCTGAGTGGGGAAACCCTAGTCGCTGTCACCTTTACCCTACCTGGGTCATGAAGTGCGAAAATTATAAGCTGAACTTTGTATTTTGTTCCTCATAGTTGCTTCTCATCAATGTTCTCTGTCAGACACTAATTAGTTACTCATCCTTGAACACACAGCTGTTCTTCTTTGGAAAGGACAAACACATCCTGACTCTCCTGACAAGCACTTGAAGGACGTCCGACTTCACCCTATGAAACGGATGCACATTCTTGGTTCATTGTCGGTTACCTTTGCGCTCTGTGTGACTGAGTACTGATACTTTGCAAAGCTCTGCTAAAACGCCGCAAAGACAATTTTGGTCGTTGTGTCCGTCTTTATTTTCAGATTTTCCGCCACAGTCGACAGACGCAGGACCACCCACATCTCTAGTGAAGGGTGACGAGGCCACTCCATGTGCTGCAGTCTAAGTATAATGTCTGTGTGAGCACAAGGCCATATACCCTGAAATACAATACCAGGGGAAATTAATTGAAACATGCTTGTGTTGTGTAATCCATCGTATTAAACATAAAGTTTGCCTTTGTTTTGGTTCAAACAACAATTATAAAGAGGTAATACGGTTTAGCCTTTTACAGTCACCTGTTAATGTGTCTGTTAATTGATTTTCAGACAGAAATAAATGGAAAACAAAGGTTGTCTGCAAAGATAGAAAAACACTTAACAAAAAACCAAGAGTGTTTGATGGTTTGCAGGAGTATACATAATGTCCTGGCTGCTGTAGATTATTATTTTCATTGGAACAAATGGACTGTCTGGAGCAGTGGGGACTTTCTGGGAAAACAAGCTGCATTTTTGAAATGACATTTTTAAACGCTGCAAAGCGTTCAAAAAATTCCATTAATCTCGATTGCGTTAGCGTGGTGACAGAAAGTTCAGACGAGAGTACCTGACCAGGGTGAATAAAAGCAGAACTATCCAGCCTGTTTTCATTCCCAACATGTCAAATACAGCACGGTACAGTACCTCTATAATTCAAACTACTACCCCTCTGGTTTCATTTCTGGAGGTGCCTCTCTAACATTTTGTTTTGGGGCAGATGGATGGGTCAAACAACTACTAAGAAAAATTTGAAAATGGAAATAACAGTTGTCAGAGAACAGTGGCAATGTTTACGTCTTTAAGTTGTTATGTACATTGTGTTAGATAACTTACATTAAGTTTGCAAGTTTCATTGCCTAAAGCTAACCAAGCAGTTTGTGTGCCTTTACTTTTAAAGTCTGCCGAGATGTTGCATATTTTTTTATTTCTTACTTGACTGCAGAGTCCCGAACACACAAAACTGAGACTAGACGGTAAAGACAGCATTAGTCTGAGCAGAGGAAACTGACCAAGCAGCCATATTTGACAAGTTGGGAGTGAGGAGGTGTTGAGCAGTCAGTACAGCTCGATACCAGTGGTTGTTGAAGTCAAGTCAACTTCAGTTATAATGCCAACAATATTTAAAAAATGTTGAAACAACCTTTTAAAAGGAGCTAAACCTGCTTTGATCCTTCGACGAGTTGGAAAGAAAGAGACGGCTGCCTGATTTCTAGAAGCCGTTGTTGAAAAATGAAATTAGACTGTACTGAATGACATTCGGAAACAGATAAACTGATGTACGATGGTAATATGCTTCAGCAGACATCTGCCAGTGAGGTTTCGTGGAAGTACATATGGTTTAGGATTGAAAAGGCAACTAACGGTTGAATGGAAAGCGGAATGCCTGACAACTGTCACCAGAAGTCATTTCCCATAACCTGTCAGGCTTTCCGACTGCTGCGGTTAACCGACTCTTATTACCCCTACAGAATCAAAACTTGGCACCCGTCTCACGTGTACCAGACGATGATTCAATTGAGATGATTTGAGTAGGAATCCCCATTGTGTTTGTTTTTGTTCCACGGGTTGAGGCCCCTGGAAAGCCAAAGTAAAAATACCCAGAGCTCCCACATATTTAAGCTGTTTCAACATTTATGAGGCCCAAGGTGTGCCACAGAACAGAATGTCCGACCAAACAAACTCGGCGGAGGGTTGTCTGAATTTATGTGGACCGGAGCCTGACCTACCATGGCCTTTTCCAGGGGAGGAGAACGATATGTATGGTGCTCTGAGTGCAGTGTAAAGCACGGAGAACAGAGCTACAAGAAGGGTCGAGAAGGGAGGCGGAGAGTTTTGCATGAGTCACGTTCAGACGAAGTTCTTGTTGAAGGCTTCCCCTTCTCTCGCGCTCTCTTCCCTCCCACGCAGGGAGTCCTCTTAGTGTATGGTGCTGGCTTGCTCAGAGACAGAGGAACCCCCGGCTAAAAGGTCAGGAAAGCCACACAAGCGAGGGGGGAGGATAAGGGGAGTCAGAGTCAGAGAATTTTGACCTCACTGGAAGGGAGGACTGTGTTTCCTCAAAAATTCCTCTCGCCATGTGCTCCGATACTATTTTTGTTCAAGCTATTGACATTCTGGATATCTGCAGAAAAACGCAAACCCCGAGCTGGCTGTGAGCTTGTATAACCGCAGCGTCTGACCACCTTTTGATGCCACGCATACTGTCTGGATTGTAAAAAAAAATCTGTTTATGTCTTCTCATATCTGCATTCTTTTCATTGTTGAGGTGTTCCAGCAGCTTTGCTCTGTCCAGAATACTAAAAACAGCATGGAAACAGAGTGCGCTCTGCAGAAAGAAAACACCATCATACCACACGGTTACACCCACGATTTCCAAAGAATGCAATGGATGTGTTCCCAAAGGGGAAAAAGCGGAGTTTGCCAGGCAAAGTACAGACTAACTGCCCATTATGAGGGATTTCCCAAAACAGCCATGTGAAGTTAGATGTATGAGAGGGGCTGGTATGGAAAAATGAGGAAAAGGACTGTGTTTTAATGTTGAAAGGGAAAAAAAACAAGATGGGCCAAAAGGTTTCCCATAAACGTTAATGAAGGGCTTTCCCAGAAAGATTTTTTTTTTCCTCCTTTCAGCATGAAACAAGAGGTCAGGTGCTAATGTTAACCAGCAGTGCTGGATCCAGGGATCTGACTTAAAAGTATAATAGAAGAAACCATGTGGAATTAACCATCCTGCAGGGATTTAGCAGTGAGGTAGCAAACTTTGCATGATGATGTGTTAGAAGAACTGAGCAGGCCTCGTGCACAGAGAAGCACACAAATCTGAGAAAAGCCAAGATGACTGGATCATTTTTTACTTTTAGAAACAGCATTATTTTGCAGACAGGTAAACCTCTGTTTTGTATCAGGTGGATCTGCAACGACAAATCGATTATGAACTGCTGATCAATTAATCACCGACTACTTTGATAATTGATTTAGATTCTTTTTAAGAAAAATTCTTTAATTTCAGCTCCTTTAATGTAAATATTTTCTGTTTGCCTTTATGACTGTAAACTGAATATCTTTGGGTTGTGGACAAAAAAAAAACATTTGAGGACATCGTCGTGGGCTGACTGACATTTTACAGACCAAACAACTAATTGATTAATTGAGAAAATAATCAACAGATTAATTGACAATGAAAATAATCATTAATCTAGTCACCAGGAAGCCACTGTAGCTTTTAATGTGAATATTAACATATAATATCTTGGTTTTTCAGCTGCACGACAGCTGATATTCTTTGCATGGTGCACAGCATGGTTGCTCAGGTCTTGCTGACACAATTTGGCATCCAACCTTCACAGAAGCCTCTCTAAAGCTCGCAAAATCAACTCTCAGAATCAATACCTACTTCTGAAGTTAATTTAGGAGCAATTAAGCAAGACAGAGGTGCAGACCCGGGGTTGTGGAAGCAACTTCAGCTGTCTCTGGAGTCGCGAGGGAGGTTATAAGACACCATAGATTATCGTTTTGTCTTCTGGAGGTACCACAGGCCAAATTCAACAAGACATCCATCTTGTGACGAACCCATTAAATAACCTCAGTGACACAGTGTACCAGCACTCACACACTTAATCATGTAGCTTTTAGTGAATGACTGCGCCTGTCTGTTGGTGCTGTAAAGTCATGATAACCATATATCTGAAGTACGGTATCAGTATTTGTAATATTTTACAATAAGATACACAAAGGAGTGAGCATGAACCATATCAGAAACTGCACCGACAAAATCAAATACTTTGTTTTGTTAAACAAAACAAAATTCAAAAAGGACAAGCAAACCTGTGAAATGCAGAGGAGAGCCACCACCAGCTGTCAAACACTAAAAAGCTCTTGGTTAAAATTGAAGCATCATGGAAGCGACGCACCGCTTGTCTGCCACTCTCTGCACAACACAGAACAGTTGTGAGTTCATCAGAAAATGAAATCACTCCCGTCCCGTACTGTTGGCAAGAATTGAGCGCCACCTCTGCTGAACCCAACAGGGACATTCTGCACTTCACGAGTATTTTAGCACTTAATCAGGGTTATTGTGCGCACCTTTCATGTTCTTTGATAGTGTGACAAAACACAAGGTTTTCGTTTCACGGTTGTGAAACGCCAGGAAAGATACAAAAAGCAACTGTCATTGGTGCAAATTGAGCTTAATAGTTATATAACTGAAATGCACTGTAGAATCTGTTTCCCAACTAAGTGCCCAGACAGTGAAAAACAGCAGACGCAACTTACTGAACTCATAAAATATTTAGTATCTCTTTTAGATACACAAAACCATTTGACAGTTCTACTCTCAGTCAATAAAGCAGCAGGTGGTTCCATTTTGTCCGTTCGTTTCAGTCGGAGGATTAAAGTTAGTTACCTGTACTTATTTTCTGCCCAGTCAGTTTCACTGCAGTTGATTTTCTTTGCCCTTATAATGACTGAAAAGTTGCCTCAACTGCATCATTAGACTTTTATGCTAAGATGGGCTGTTGGCTGTGTGTCAGTCTGCATTGGTCCGGCGTACTGATGTCATCATTTTAGGCTACAGCTGTTGGAGGATGACGAAGATGATTCACACTACGCTGTAACTTGATGACTGATTATTCACTAGAAGCATCTATAATGGATTTTTATGATGTATCTAATGACAACATGAAAGTAATGTGACAATCAGATCAATCAATGCCATATAAACTGCTACTGAATAGGTTTTAAATAGCCAAATAATAGATACTTTAACCACTGTTCCTACAGCAGCAAGTTTCCATTACATTAGTCAACAATAACTGTCCACACGATCAAATGTAAGACTGAATAGTTTAATCATGTTGAGAGTATTATGCAGCTGTCAGTCCATCTCTCTCTCTGTCAATTTAATTTCTTTAGTCTTTTCTCATCCCGACACGTAGGTGATGTCAAAATATAGAACAAAACATGCCTGAATTAAATCCCTCAACACTCTTTTCAGTACTGTGGATGGCGCCAATCAGCCAGACGTGCCAATTAATGTCATTCTTGCATGTCACTGTTTAATTCAGCTCTATGTGCAACCTTTCAGCAAACTTCGATACTGAATAGAAAATAATCACAAGTTATTCATATTTTATATGATATGTTTTGCATATTTCCCAGTGGACATTTTGGCCGCTGATGGTTTTCATCTGTCAAAAAGCCGGCATATGCTGATTAATCTAAACCCTGGTGGCAATATGAACGGGGTCCCTTGTAACGATTAACCAAAAGTGAAATTATCACCAGAATCTGGAGGCTCCCCTCAGCTTTATGGATATTTAAGTGAGTTTCAGCTGATTGTTGCTGCAGCAGGCAGCTTATTTTGGTGAAGAAAGTTTTAAAACTAACTGCAGACTTCCTGATAGGCACCAAAAGGAAGACTGAGCAAAAACAGAACTGAGAGGAGATTGAATATTGGATTTATACTCATGAAGTGGACAAAACATGCCTCTAAATAAATTATAATGATGCTCCACGGCTCCTGGATGTGCACCTGGGAACAAGTTTGCTTTATCAAAGTTATTGCAGGTTTAAAGAAAAATTGTAGCCCATAAAAAAAAGGAAACATCCACACACACCATGTAGCATCTGGCTTGTTAGCCAGTCTGCTAACTAGCAAAACAGTAAGCTTATCATTTCCCAATCATCTAGCTAACCAGACTGAAACCAGTCCCTGGCAGCCTCCTTCTGCTTTCCTGTCAGAGATAACAGGCTGCCAGCAGTCAGGCCCGTCCAGCTATGTCTTTGAAGCCGCACATGTAACCCATGTGTGTGTCTAGGAGGGCCACAGCCACTCCCTCCCTTTACCTCGGACTGCTGAGGCCTGGACTCACAAGGCCACAGAGCTCGCCCCCTTACCCTCGGGCCTCCATGCAAAAACATCGCCACCGCTACAGTGAGACGAGACAGGCTGTAATGGAAACGGCACACTTTCCAGACACTTGAGGGAATAGCAAGCATCTCAGCCTGAGCCCCGTCAAAAAAACATACAGACTACCAACCCTGCCCCCCCACCCCACCCTCCGCCTCTGCTCGTCTGGACAAGGGGACATCTTGTCTTTCAGGAAATAACTGGGCAGGTTTCATAATGATTAGAACATACACATTATAGATAATAAACCGTCAAGTCAGGGGAGTTTTCAAAGATAACAAAAACAATGAAAAAGCCAAACTCATCTGAGATTCAGTCTGAACCTGCTAATTTTTAGTGATGCAAGGTTGCACACTTTACTTTGGAGACAGACATTCCTCAGACTCACATTTCAGTGTTTTGTGTTGCATACTGATCATTCTATGATTCAACAGATGAATCACAAGCTGGAAGTCTAGACTTCCACAAGAGTCAAGGGATTGTTTAAATAATGAGAAAAATATCAATTATGATAATAATCTTTCCACCGAGCGTCTCTTGTGGAATTTGCAGCCTCATTTGTGAACCTGCCAGGTACGGGGAGGGTGCATTTACTTTGGATCGGGGTACCGTGATGGACAAGCCTGACACTTTAAAATTTCCCTCACAAGATAAACTCCAGACTTGATATTAGCTGGTATCTGTGTGCTGCATGGTAGAGCTGTTTTGGCAATCAACAAGAAAAATTTAACAGATTATCAATTCAGTCTTTAAATAATTTTCAAGCAAAGTAGTTTCGGGTGCTCAGGAGTCATGTTTTTGTCCATCTCATGAATTTGTTTTGGTCTCTACCACCTCCTAGAGAAACATCTGGCCTTTTATCTGCTAAATGCTCCAGTGTGTTCATCAGCTGGTCCTAAATTTGTGTTTTGGTGCTTATCAGGAAGTCTACAGTGGCTTGTGAGCTTCACCAAAAACAGCTAACAAACAGTCTACTGTGGCTGAAGATTATGCAAATTCTGGTGATAGTTTAGCTCTGTAGGTTCATCACTATGTGGGATCCATTTGACATTATCACACTGCTTACACACTTGCTCAATTAGTTGTCATTATACTCTTGTACATCTATATTCTCATTGGTAAAACAGTCGCTTGTGTTACTTTAATAAGGAGAAAAGTGTTGAGTTTGAACAGTTAGCGGCCGGTAACTTTTCAATCAATACCAGCCGTCTATGCCTCAACTTCAAACTTATCTTGTATGCTGTCCTATAGAATTTGGCACACACATGTTGCTAATGTGGCTCCCACCACAGCCTGGGACGATGTGGGACTGATGTTGTAATATTGAGCGACAATTAAGAGAAACTGTTAAGCCTCATTTGAAGCTAAATAAAAAGCGAAAATAATTGGTCGGATGCCGGTGACTGTTTATTTATGCTAATTTTTGTTTAAGTGTGACCCCCATGGTCGGTGTGTGCTGTGATGGTTGTTGCAGTACGTAAACTTACTTGTTGGACACGCCCTGATGGTAACGATATAGCTGAAAAATAACTAGTCAAACTGTGGGGCTTCATTTGCTTGGCAATGCTGTGTAACTATAATTAGCACTTTGGCTACCAGATAGAGTCCCATCAGTCCCCTGTGGCTGATTTAATTAATCACAAGATAACTTGCATTTTTTCCTCCTGGTTGAATAATAGGTAGAATTTAAGTGGACAGAATTCCTTTGGTTGACTGCAGCCCTAAAATCCATTACAGCCTCTTTTAAGTGAACAATCAACCATCAAGTGAAAGTGCAGTGTGCATCATCTTCAGTCATCTTCAACCAGCTGTGGCCTACAAATGACGACATCAGTTGTAAGTCTTAATAAGCTGGACCAATGGAGACTGACACACAGCCAACAGCCCATATGGCAAAAAAAACTGTAATAAAACTGTCTGCTTTTCTTCTCTATTAATCGAAAATAATCAGCATATTAATCGATAATAAAAATAAGTTTTAGTTGCAGTTCTGTACAACAAAGAGTGGGACTGTTTGTGCACAGAAAAACAAGGACCTGCGAGCTGAGACTGACGCTGAACTGTAATTTCAACCAAGTGCTCAGCTTACAAAGGTGTTATTGTACAGAATCAGTCCAAATGTCCTATTTAATCTCAGAAAACATAAATCTGAATGGTGACAAGGCATGCGGCTTTGTTACAAACTAGTTCACTCGGGGTGCCGTTTCAGACGGCGTTTGATCTCGTAAATAATCCGATCTAATCTACAACTTTGGGTTTACATTAGGGCATTCTCAATGCCTACGCTTTGCGTCCAACAAATTCAGAGGGCAGTTTTGAATCCTGCTTTTGGTGCCACGATCTTAAGGTGCCCACGCCAGGTTTAAAACAACAATGTAAATGAGGCGGTGTTGAAGTGAAGTCCTGGCATCTGCTATAGGCGGATTAGAGATTAGAGAAGAAGCTATAAGGTGAAGAAGCGTGTCACGTCCCTCCCTCCTCCTTCACTTCACTGTTACAGAAGTGGATCACATTTCGACCTCCCCTCTCAAGCAGCCCCCTTCCATCCATCTGATAACATATAGTGCCGTTCAGAAGCTCTTAAACCTCGCCATTCTTGACATTCTCGGGATTCTGGATGGTGTGACCTCATTGGGTGAGCGAAGCTGGTAGGAAAATAGCCCCCGGCCGAGCCTTTGCTTCAACATGGAAAGTTAAGCTAACAAAGAATGCATGACTATGTGCAAACTTGACTGTGGCTGCACTGGTGGGTGAAAACAACATGTTTTCCTATGTGAGCTCCATTTCACTCCGGTGTGCAGACTGCTCTGTAGTGTGAGCATCTGCACGGCTCAGTCTCATCTGTGGGAAGTGTCTATATGCACGACACACAAGCTGCACCTCTCTGCACCATTTAAGAATTGCATCAGTCTTGTAAGGAAACTGTGCCAGATTAAACTTTTTAACCTTCCAAATCTATGCAAAGTCTAGCTGAACTAAGGAATATTAATATTTAATGAAAAATTAATTTATTCAGTGTGCCAACCACACGTGAAACAGTGTGATGGAAGAAAATTTCAAATACAAAGTACACTGCTTCATGTCTCCTGAAGCACAGAGACACAAGTGGCACCAGAGTTTATCAATTCCTTTTATCGATGCCGACACATTCCAAAACAATGAAGTCAAACTCCAAGCCTATACTGGGGATGTAAGAAAATATTGATACCCTTTAGTAGTGTTATCCATCTTCAGTGTTGTGATCGGATAAAAAGTAAACTTTTGATTTCACAATATATAGAAATATATTGAATTGTACCCCCATATACAATAAACACAATCAGGAATGTCACTGGTATTAAAACTGTTTCATAATTTGATGGTTACAAATTGTGAAATCTGAAATTCCTTTTGTTGAGAACCTCGAGCTGAAGCTCTGTAAAGCAGAGCGGAGCTGCGGATGGAGGTGATGATTCTCTGCAGGTTTATCACAACGAGCAACCCCGTCACATCGTAACACCGGTTTCAAATTTTCATTTCCATCTCTTATTATAAAAATATCGATTATAGCTGGTCTCAGTGATTATTTGACAGCTACGCTTCAGCATGAAAACAAAACAAACACAACATCACAAGCCTGACATTATATTGGCTCGGCTGACCTATTGACCGGTTAGAAAACAATTGCCTACACATACAACAGAGCAGCTTCCCTATACTGTTTCTGACAGGTGAAGAATATAAGTCAGAAACACATATATTATACATCAGGCTGGCCTCGCTCCGCTCTGCCTCCAAAAAGTGTGTATCACTCATCCCACACAGCACCAGCCACAGGAACAGCTTCTGACACACTACAACAATAAAGTGGACTTTTGCTATGTTTTAGCTCTGCTTTTGGTCTCCAAACACACTCAGATTGATAGATGCTTGGTTTTTGGCTCATTTTATCTACGTATCTATGCTGTTTCATGCTGGACAGGCAGCAAAAAAAAACTTGGCTTGCCAAAGCTTGTTTACTGGAAACTGCTGCCTACAGTTTTATATGAAGGGTTTAAGAGAGCAGTGAGATGCAACTATACAG
>JAJHUR010012567.1:0-21269 GCA_027495735.1 Lutjanus campechanus | reverse complement strand
TGGAGCTGATTTAAAAGTCTAACACCATCTGAAAGGAGGCCGTTCTTAAGCCTAGTGGTACAAACAGCAGAGGATACTTCTGTACCTCTTGTCAGACAGCAGCAGGGTGAACTGGTTGTAGCTGAGGTGGTCTAAAGCTGTGGTCTTTCAGTATAGTTTGGATTCTGCACTAAGGGCTGTGTATTGTAAGTAATCTGGCATTATGATATACATCATAATTTAATATATTGTGATATTTTCGGATACTGTAACTAGTAACTAGTAGTCAGGGGTTTAACCACAACACAAAATGAACCACTGCCACAAATCTCTGCATATGTCATGATGTCACGATACAGTGTTTTTGAGGATCAATACACTGTCACAGTAACTTAACATCATGATGCTCAAATGTATCAATATTTTCTTACAACCCTAGTATTTATATACAATTTATAATAACTCAGGATTTTTTGGACAGTTCAGGAGCTTGTTTAATGGTTATTTTGCAATATGATGTTGTATAACAAAATGTACATTAACTGACCGTTTTGGCCACACAAACTCAAACAACTATTAATTTTAATGGAGTGATCAGGATGAATTTGAAAGTCAAAGCCTGATGAAAGAGGCAGTTATACCTGTTGGATACTTCTGTATCTCTTGCCAGAAGGCAGCAGGGTTGACCGGCTGTGACTGAGGTGGAGATTCTCTTTTGGTATCCTCTGGGCTCTGCGCACATACCTCACCTCAGCGATATCACTGATAGCTTTATTGTGGTTTCATTGTATCCCCGTCTCAAAGTCTTCTTGAATCTTACTCCTCCAGATGTCACGATGGCTGCAAACTTCACCATATCCAGCGACAGCGAGTCAGAGCCATCGGAGGAGGTAGAAGAAGGAGAAAACACACAGTCATCAACCGAGATGGCTGAGCAGCAGGTTCCTCAACGCCACTCGCTCACCCTACCTGAGCTTAGAGCAGGAGGTAAGAATCTCTGAGCGGAAAATTTGCCACAGAAGATGCCTAAGCCTGGTTACACTTCGGATCGCTAAACCTGCCAAAGAATGTTTGTGCATCCTTAACCACAACCTGCTCCAGATGGGACTCGAAGTTTATCTTGCTTTATCACATTTACTTTTCTGCCTGGTAATCCAAACTTACCCCATGTGTCGTTAGAGATCTTATTCTTGCACAAAATAGGGGGGAAAAATTATGTCAGTTGATCAAACCACAGATTCATCGCTCTCTCAATATTACTGCCCGTTTCCCCCCCTTTTTTGTTCTGCTATTTCCTGGTTTTGGCCTCATTTTGCAGAAACTGAACCTGGTCTTTCTCACACAGTTTTTGCTGTGATGTACTTTGGCACATTTAAATGAGATCGCATTGTTAGTTTAAATGTAAGCTGACCTAATTTGCATTTAGAGTAGCTCTAGCTCTATTCAAAGTAGTAAAGAGAGATATTGCTTGTACTTTGTCCACAAAGTTTGATGTTTTTGAACACAGTGCTCCAATGATTAATATTCCTTTATTCCTATTTTATGTCCTTGTTGCTCCTGTGCCCTGTGTTTTATGTTAATTGATTTCTGCCCCTGTGAAGCGTTACAAAGCCCTCTCATATTCGTCTCCTCCCATGTAGTGACTGGTCGAATAAGGCTGAACTCAGAGTCCCACGCCACCGCCGTCTCCAGGGACGAGGAGCTCCAGGCTAGGGTGGAAGATGAGGCTGGTACGCCCACTGAAGGAGCTCCATTCAGGGGACGGTCCAAGTCAGCTCCCCCTGCCTTGTGGGCAGCCAAAAAGTACGGCCAAAAGCTCCGAAGGATGAGCGACGAGTTTGACAGCCTGCTCGACAAAGGGGTGAGAATATATAAAGGTTCCACTTGGAACTCTTTCAGACAGTTCTACCTAGAACCCAACAGAATTGGTCATACCTAGAACCCGTGAAAGCTTTCATCCATTAAAGGCCCTTTCCCACCAAATTAGCGCTGGTTTTAGAACCGCTGCTCAAAATTCTTGGAACCTGGGTGCTATTCAGTGAATCAGCCCGCATCATCAATACAGGGCGCTGCACAATGTACAACTACCTCTAGAACGTGACACGCCCCCTTTGGTGCCCAAGGAAAACCTGGTTCCACCTGAGAATCCAAATTATTTTTAGTGGAAATGCTCTGATTGGTTTAAAATTAGACAGCAAACCGGAACTGTGGCGTGTCCATGCTAGTAGAAAAAGACCCAGGTTCTACAGCAAACCTTTCTATGGTGTAATGGTTCTACCCAGAACCCTCTCTGGGGATTGTATCCAGAACCTTTCCATCCTCTAAAGGTGCTAACAAGAACCCACCGAAGGGGTGGGGTGGGACCTCGGTGCTTCAGGAACCATTATTTCTAAGAGAATAAATAAATCCAATAGGTGAAATATAATGAGCTTTAATTGTCTCTTCTTCATTCAGGAAATGAAGAAGTTGAGGAACGCTGGGACGACCAGACAGATGCACCACTCTAAAAGCTGGTGGAGCTACCTCTTCAGTCACCAGGAGACGGAGGGCGAGAACAACCATCACGAAAACCACACACACCGCACCGAGTAGGCACTGAGAGCGGGAATCAGAGCGCTGTGAGGTTCGAGGAACGAGATGGGGATGAGAAGAAAGCAACGGGGGGGGGCAGCCAAGAGAACAACTGTGATGGGAACGATGCTCCAAGAAGAGAACGGAAGAAAGGTTTCGGTTTGATCAAAAAGGAAAAAAGACCCAAACACAAAGGCATGGCTGAGAGTACCATCCTAGTCATGTGAAATTTTTTTTGTACATCATTGGAAACTGCATTTAAACTAAGTTTTTGTATCTGTGTTGTGATGTTAATGTTCTTGGGCAGCCCACTGTGAAAGAGTGAAGTCAGTCAGCCGTGAGGACAGACTGTTTAGCTGTCTGAACCCCATAGAACGGATCAGATGACGGGACAAGAGAGGAGAGACGATGTCTCCAAAACACAAAGAAAGACTAGCATATAGTGGATTTGAGAGGTGACCACTCCGTTAAAAAGAAAGAAAAAAAAGATGCTCACAGTTTCAGTTGTCGCTCCCATCAACACTATGCAATATACTGTGGATGGAGAGATAAATGCACTGAAATCAAAACACCTGAGGCCACCTTGAATGCTGTTAGAATTTCCTTCCTCGTTTTCTCGGGGGAAGTCGTGAACGTCACTGTGTTACTACTGCTCGTTTAGCTCCAAGCGTTTTGTGCTCGACGAGCGCAAGCTAACGGAGATCACTGTAATTGTGTGCCAAAATAACCTGCAGGCAACAGAGGAAAAGAGCGTGAAAAGGAAGGATTTTTTAAAAGTATTCAACTCGGGCCTTCATCCAGCTTCCCGTTCTGCTACCTGCAAAGCCAGTACCACAACTTCAAACAACTGTACTCGACTATCATTACCTGCTTTATAATATCTCAAATTTATCAAAAGAAGAACAATCTTGTACAAGGACAATCTCTGATGATGCAGAAATATCTTTTGTAAACCTTCAGGGTTAGATTATATCTGAAGTAAATGACATTAAACATACGTATAAAAGCACAAAACCAATATGAATCTATCTTTTTAGAAGCCTTTGATGACTTTGGAATTTTTACGTGTAAATATTTAGTTAATATTTTAACAAATGGCATGGGTGGAGGTTACAAGAATCGCGGTTTAGCCAGAATTTTATTTTACAAGTTCCTATTTTACAAGGTTTTAACCGTGCTATTTAAGATGTCTGGCCAACCCTAGCAATAGGCAGTGTACAATCCATAGCTGTTAATGTGATAAATGTTGATGTGCATATTTAAAGATGTGGGTGGGGATGAATTTAACTGCTGTACAAGGAGCCAACACTCTAGAGCCTTTGGCCCAATTTACTCAGCACCCAGTGCATGAAGACGACTCGTTTAGAGAGTTTAGTCGCATTCAAACACACGGTGGCAAGGGATTTAAACCAACAGAGGGTTTATTTAAAAAACGTTTTTCACTTTTGCATTGGGATGTGAATAAAATGGGATATTAATCTATCAAGCCTTAGGTCTAGGAGTGCTGATCTGATGCTCGAATTGCTATTTATGTATTATATTCAGGCTTTTTGGGATGACATGGCACATACAACTCATAATACGACCTTTTTATAAAAGTTATTATTATTAACATGAATTATTATAAACTACAATCAGCACTTCTGTCCGGCTTGGCAAATACGATTAGGCTATTTGTGACTTGTTCATCAATATGTGATTATTGAAAATGGTAATAGGTTTGTGCTACTTGTGTCTTATTCTCTTCCTCTCGACTCGCAGGGTTGAGTTGTGAAGCGCTCGGGTGTGCAGGCTTGAGGGGCTGCAGTTTGTATCGTCTTTGAAACTAAAGCTTTTTTTTTGCTCCACCTTTTTTATGGCTTTTCCTAAACTTGGTTAAGGACAACTTTTTTTTTTTTCTTTTTTTTTTTAAATCAGAGAATCTGAGACAATCTGAATGGCGCCACTTTTTTTTGTTTTTTAAAGATCCATCCAAGTCTCACGTGTTCCGTAACGTATGCATCACCCTGACTGTGTAGGGAGCCTTGAAGGGGTCGCAGGGGAGGAAAGAAATAGATGGGTGTTTAAAAAAAATTGATGCTAATGCAAGCTAGTTAGCATGTCCAGTAACCTTAAGCTCACAGACGTTGCTAATAAAATAAACACAGAATCTTGGCTGGTAACGTTTTCTCTCCTGGGTTTTGACGCAGATGCGGAAATGCTTTTTTCCGCTCAAAATATATCACGGGAGAGACCGCAAAGATTTAGCGAGTGGATGCAAAATTTTTGCAAGGGTATCCCAAAATTTTGAGGGAATGCAAAACTTTTGCTTGTGGACGCAAAGGTATTTTTTCCACCCTTATTTTTTTCCTCCCCCTTGTCCTCTTACATTCAAACTACAGACTCATCAAAGAAAAGTGACTCCACCATTTTATGATATGAGATTTCTCATGCTCACTAACAGGGAATGAGTTTGCTCTGTTGTACATTTGAACAAGTGGTTTCTAGCAGACCCGTACCTGGACTTTGCTGGCAGAGAATATGTACATGGCGTTGAGAGTTTGGAGTCAGATATGAATGCTTTACTCTCTCTTGAAAACAAAGTTCAGCTGGATTTTAAAGACTCATGATGTTGTTCTGAACTGCCTTGAACATGCTGTAACCTGTGATGTGACACCGCATGGCCAGCCTTGTCTGTTTACCCAATCACCGCCTTAAACTCTACAGCTCGCTGTCACATGTTGCGCTCAAGAAAACAAAACACAAAACAAAAAAAAAAGCACAATATTGTGGAGGTGCGTTCACTGTCACAACTGTGAGAAAACCGTTATAAATGGCTTGCAGAAAAAGTCATGCTTTTGATTTTTTTTAAAACATTTGTGGTAGTGAACGCACCCCAGAGGGAAAAAAAGAATAACCTGCCTGGGCACCTGGAGTTTTGCAACCATCCTTGATATTACTTGAATCTGGAGACGTGTGTGGAGACAATTGAATATTTCCTTCTTTTTTTTTGTTTTGTTGGATTTCTTTTAATTTTTTAATGACTTTTGTAAATGTATTTTCTCTACAGCTGTGAAACTTCTGGTATATGCTGTCTTGAATAAATAATTTTAAGAGTGGTTTTACACTGAGTGTTTTTATTCATAGGCAATCCAAATAAAATAAAAATAGAACACAGAAGCCATGAAATGATTTTGTAAGAGTCATGAACACTACGCAACATACTGTAGATGGAGTCTTGAAATGATGGCACGCTGACATGATGTGTTAACAGGAAAAAAATGTTTGGCAATAGGCAACACACTCCTGGGTACTGTCTGAAACCTCAATACATTAACTTAGTGCATTTATTATGAAAACCAGCTCACAATCCAGAAAAACCCTGTTAGTAGTATAACTGGGACAAAATGCAGTGATTTGCAAATCATTTTCATGTATTTAATTTAATGTAGTACAAACAAGATATTTAATGTTCAAACTGATAAATGTTTTCGTCTTTTCTGAACTTGATGCCTGCAATTTATTTTAAGAAAAAGTTTGGACAGAGGCAACAAAAAGAGATTATTTTTTGAAATCGTGGACATCATGACCTCCAGGCTCAAGAGGTTGAATTGTTACCAGCCCGAATGTTAAAAAGCGAACATCTGTGATGGTACTGGGGTGTGTTGATGCTCATGACAGGGGCAACTTTAACTTATGTTTTCCAGGACAGGGACAGCCACTAGACTGGCACTTCCTGCAGTTGAATATGTGCGTATGAGTGTATGTTTACAAAAAAACAATAAGTTTTATGAGTTGGAACATTAAATATCTTGTCTTTGTTCGCATTCAGTTGAATATAGGGTCGAAAAAGTTTTGCAAATCATTGCATTGTGTTTTTATTTATGTTTTACGCAACATCCCAACATTTTTTGGAATTGGGGTTAATTTATTGAGCTCACTGTGTCAAAACTCCAACTTCCCATTTCTTCTGATGGTGCTTCTGACTGGCAATAAAGAGGCAACATGGAGGAATCAATGTTTGTTCCACGAGAGGTGAATCAAGCCACCTCTGATGGATCCCAGCAGTACTTGTGTCCACAGTCCAAAGCTGACAGTCTCTGCATGTCCGCATCAGTCAGTGTGAAGTCAAAAATCCTGCCATTGTCCTTTATTCTGTCTGGATTTGATGACTTGGGGAGAACTGGGACGTCCTGCTGCACAGCCCAGCGCAACAGGACCTGGAGGGGGGTGGGGGTGGGGGGGCAAAAGACCGAAGTGTTTGTGCTCAAAATGTTTTTTATTCAACACTGAGTAGGTGAGGCTGGCCTCAAAAGACATTACTCAATATGCTGTGTGTGTGTGTTTACCTGTGCAGGTGTGCGTTCACAGTTCTTTGCCACCTCCGTGACCGCAGGGTCAGTGACAAGCTCTCCTTGCCCTAAAGAGGAGTAGGCTTGAAAACACACTCCATACTCCTTACACACACTCCTCAGCTCTGTCTGGCACAGCCGTGGGTGAAACTCTACCTGAAGAAAAAAAAACCGGCACACTTCAAAGCAGTATAAAGACAAGTTCAAACTGATAAACTTTATCGTTTTTGGTAATTATACACTCATTCTGAATTTGATGACTGCAACATGTTCCAAAGAAGTTGGGAAAGAAGCGTGTTCACCACTTGTGATGCATCATCTTTCCTTTTAACACTCCCACACTGAGGACAGTAACTGTTGATGTTTTTAACGTGAAATTCTTTCTCATTCTTGCTCGATATACGACCACAGTTGCTCAACAGTCCGGGGTCTCTGTTGTCGTACTTTGTGCTTCATAATGCGCCGCAGATTTTTACTGGGAGACAGGTGTGGACTCTTTTACTATGAAGCCACTCTGTTGTAACACGTGCAGAATGTGTCTTGACACAGCATTAATGGGGCCTTCACAGATGTGACAGTTACCCATGATACCATGGGCACTAACACACCCCAAGACTTTGCACTGGTAAAAAATCTGTGTGGACCTTTTCCTCTTTTAGCCCAGAGGACATGATGTCCATAATTTCCAAAAACAAGCTAAAATCTGCACTCATGAGGCCACGGCAAACTTTTCCACTTTGCGTCAGTCCATCTCGGACGAGATCGGGCCCTGAAGGGTTCGCAGTGTTTCTGCATGTAGCTGTTTTGCATGTTAGAAACTTAACTTGCATTTGTAGACGCAGTGATGAACTGTGTTGACGGACGACAGTGTGTTCCCAGGGACATTTAGTGATATCCTCAATGTCCATGACGTCAAGAGTATTCAGTTTTGGTTTTGCAGCCTTGTCCATTCCATGTAGAGATTTCTGCAGATTCTCTTAATGATATTATGAATTGTAGATGACTTCAATTCCTTGAAACTGTGTGTTGAGAAAATTTGCTCTTAAACTGCTGGACCGAGCCTTTCGATGCTGCCCCTTTCATACCAAATCATGATACGATCACCTGTTACCAGTTAACCTGTTTACCTGTTGAATGTTCCAAACAGGCATTTTTTTAAGCTTTCCACAGCTTTCATAGTCTTTTGTTTCTCCTTTCCCAACTTTATTGAGAGATGTTGCAGGCATCAAATTCAGAATGAGAATATCTTTGTGCTGTTTTCAACTGAATAGAGGTCAGAAAGAATTTGCAAATCACTACATTCTGATTTTTACTTGAATTTTACACAGCGTCCCTCCTCTTTTGGAGTGGGGTTTGTACCATTATGTATATATTATCTGTGCTGCTCTGACTGTCGTGTGTTCTTACCTGTAGCAAAGCAGGAGGGATCTTGCAGCTCTGCATCAGTTCTCTCATGTGTGCTGGTGTGTAGTTGGACACTCCTATGGCCTTCAGCTTCCCCTGGGCGTGCAGCTCCTCCAGCGCGGCCCAACTCTGAGCTCGGTTTCCTGGAATCAAATATTAATTAGGGCCTCATCATCGGTGTTACTTAAGTACAGCTATATTATGGAGGAAGAAAGCGAGACGGGTTGAATCTTATCTCTTATTTAGTGGAGTATTCAAAGCAAAAGAGTTACTGCAGACACGTTACATAAATGTTCAGAGCATGCATACACGGCTATGTTTTCAGTGATATTTTGCCTCATGAGGGAAAATGATGACTTAATCTGAGCTTTTTACCAGGGTTTCGTGGGTCAGACACTACCAGACCCTGTGTGCCAGGCCAGTGGATCAGGTAGAGGTCAATGTAACCCAAGTCCAGCTGAGACAGGCTGTGGAGGGCTCCTTCCATGGCCTTCTCGCCCTGATCCTTGGGGCCCAGCTTACTGCAGGAAGAAAAGACAGAGAGGATTGTTGAGGATTGTACACGGTGCCTTTGAGTGCTTAACTGAGCTTCAGAGCTCCCATGTGGTCTGAGAAAAAAAAAATCATGTGATGTGGTGAATATGTTTGTCTCCCACCAAGAGATTCTGCCTCACAAACTGTAATGCCGACACGCCGTTCTCTTTTATTATATACATCACCTGGTTATGAATACATCCTCTCTGGTTAAGCCGTGTTTGGGCAGGAGCTCCTTCAGGGCTCGGCCCAGGTCAGCTTCATTCCTGTAGACGGCTGCGCTGTCAAAGGCCCGGTAACCAGCAGCCAGCGCTGCGTCCACAGCCCGGTAGACTTCTTCAGGACCCCGCAACTTATAGGTCCCCAAACCAAGCAGGGGCATCTGAACCCCTGTACTCAGGGGGACAGAAGGAGTAGTCAGGGAGGAGGAGGAGGACATCTGACCTGAAAGGCACTGTGTCTTCTTTGTGTCCTGTTTGGACTATTTGGAACAACTGTGTTAAAGAAATGAGAGGGAGAGAAATGAATGGAAGATTTTACTGATATCTGTAACTGTTGCAGTTTTAGACCGCTTAAAGGTCATCACTGTTAAGTACAGCGGTACAATGATGCAGTGTGCAGACGTTGGGATGTCACAGTGCTGCTAGGTGTACCACGTGGCAGTGTGTGTGACTGTGAGTAGGGGAGCCTAGGGGCAAATGTAACATTTTAAATTTTCCTTAATAACTGACAGACTACTTAAAAGATACTGCTCATCATTTGATGTAAGAAATGTGCACTAATTAATTATACGGTTGATATATTTTCACTAATAAGGACGATGGTGTAAGAATAAATTTAAAGCAATAAGTCAAACTGTTACACAATATAAGCTACAGACTGGCCAAACATCTGTGGCAGACGTCAGTTTCTGGCTTCACGTCACCAGCTTCCACTGAAATGACTTGTAGTCTGATGCTGTGTTGCAGATAATCTGAACATATCATGCGATCTCAGGAATTGTATGCATGTTTCTATTTTTGCAGAAGACTAGGCACCTATCAAGAGTTTAAAGTCATTTTACATTTAAATCTAGTTAAACTGTAACATAGTATGACGACTGCCCGATCTTGCAGTCATGATAAAATGCTGTATCGTAGCTTGACATAGTTAATGTAAAATTTTAACCAATAACCTGGAGATAAAATTTGTGTAAGTTTAAATTTGCTGTCATCTAAACGTTTGACAGCAGAAAAACAATACTGCACATCCAAAGTTTGGCTCTCATATCTCAAAAACAGTGTTTTGTTTAAATTTTTTTTTAACTGTTGCCATAAAGCTACTGAACATGTGCCTACCTTGTTTCTGATTAGAGGAATTAAGTGTTACAATTGCCCCCTGATACAAATGCCCCTAATCTCCCCTACAAACATTGTACGATACGCAATTTCACAAAGCTGTGTAGCTTTAGGTATAAACATTGTGACAATAATAGGTACAGTAACAGCGTTTTAACGTTGTAACGTCACAGTAGTGCAAACACTTTTAATTACCCTTTAAGATGATTACATTGTAGAACACTGACAAAGTTATAAAGAATTGTTACAATGACGCTATTTAGAACATTATGATGTCAAAATATAGGAGAACTAATATTTGCTTCATGCTGAAATGCTACAACGTTGCAGCGTTAGATCAATGACGCAGCGTTCTTTAATAAGTGACAACGCCACAGTTACGTTACAATGTAGCGAGGTGGGTCAGAACGTAAAGATTTCATCGTCAAATACTATAAATATTCTCATCTCACCTTTTGGGCTCCTTCAGCTGGATTCTTTTCAAGTCGAGGTCCATAAACGGGCAACAAAAGAAAAGAAACGTCACGTGCAAAAGGCAAACACGGCCACACTCTAACTTTAAACTGTTGTACGGAGTGGAGTGTTTACAACTACTCCTTCCTGCTACACGTGGTCAGCTGACAGTCACGTGACAGTTTGAGCGGTTTTCTCCCGTCACCATAGCGACACCTGCTCGGACGCAGCTGATTGGAAAACGGTGGAACTCGCTCCGTCCAGCGACGGTCGAGGTTTGACGACCAGCTGGAGGGTAAAGTTAGCCCGCCAGTTCCATACACGCCGTTTTATACAGACATTACGGTAATTTTAAGGGCGAGAAACCTTTCCACGCGTTTCCCTACTGCTGTAAAACTTCTAGTATAAGGTGTCCGTAATTTTCAAAATTGGCTTTACTTACTGTAATTCATTAAAATTCTCCAGAACAGAAGATATTTTGAAAATTTCATAATTTTTAATGGCAAATGTCTGGTCATTCATAAATAATTTGAATGGGAAAGCTTAGAACATAAAAACCTAATATTAATTTGTACAAGTATGATTAAAGACAGTATGAAACAACACAACACTGTGGCATGTGGGTCACAATTATCAGGGAAATTATTGATCAGTGTTATCAATGTTAGTTGCACACTCAATTATCTCAGTACACACATTTGCCTGAATTCTCAATACATCAGCCCAGTGCATTTGTTATGTAAAAACTGTTTAAACTCCAATTTCCCACTTTTCTGATAGCGGTTTCCCACCGCTGTATTACTGCCAATCAGATCTAAATAATAGCAGCCTATGGAAGACAATGTTTGTCCCACTTGTGGTCCATCAAACCACCTCTGATGGATCCCTGCAGTACTTGTGTCCGCAGTCCAAAGCCGACAGTCTTTGCATGTCCGTATCACTCAGTGTGAAGTCAAAAATCCTGGCATTGTCCTTTATTCTGTCTGGGTTTGACGACTTGGGGATCACTGGGACGCCCTGCTGCACAGCCCAGCGCAACAGGACCTGGGGGGGTTAAAAGACCCAGGTATTTGACTCAGAATCACAAACAAGGAATTCACTTTGGTATATCAGTGCATAACAATATTGTACATGTTAAAAATGTTATCTATTGAACTGTAGGTAGTAGGCGAGGCTGGGCCTAAAAAGACATTACTCAAGATGCTGTGTGTGTGTGTGTGTTTACCTGTGCAGGTGTGCGTTCACAGTTCATTGCCACCTCCGTGACCACAGGGTCTGTGACCAGTGCTCCTTTCCCCAAGGAGGAGTAGGCTTGAAAACACACTTCGTACTCCTTACACACACTCCTCAGCTCTGTCTGGCAAAACTGTGGGTGAAACTCTACCTGAAGAAAAAAAACAACAATCTGCATTAGCTCTTTCAAAAACAGTGTACTTGTTGTGTATTATTATAAATAGCTTCACTATCTATCTATCTATCTATCTATCTATCTATCTATCTATCTATCTTTTTGTAGAGACTCGCATTGTTGTTGTACCCTCTGCTGGTCAATGTTGAAAACTACATATCTCCTACTACTACCTCTTATATATCCTGTATTTCTTTATTTGCTTAAAATTTGTTTACGTTTTTTTGCTTTAATTCTATTAATTTTCTGCCAACAGACTTGATCAGTTGAAGAGCTAAGCTACTGAAAAGTTATTTGACTCAGCAAACAGCAACACTTCCACCATGCTGATGAGAAATGTAGCTAAACTACTAATGCCACTACTTGTGGCTGCTCGACAATAATTGTATATTATCTGTGCTGCTCTGACTGTCGTGCGTTCTACCTGCAGCAAAGCAGGAGGGATCTTGCAGCTCTGCATCAGTTCTCTCATGTGTGCTGGTGTGTAGTTGGACACTCCTATGGCCTTCAGCTTCCCCTGGGCGTGCAGCTCCTCCAGCGCGGCCCAACTCTGAGCTCGGTTGCCTGGAATCAAACATTAATTAGGGCCTCATCAACGGTGTTACTTAACTACAACTACAATATGGAGTAAGACTGGATACACCTGACAAAAACAAAGACTAATACAAAAATGCTATAGATACATAGTTGTATAACAGATGATTTCTTGGCACAGTAAGGCTGGGTTGGTTTAACTTTAATTTATGCTGCAATAAACCAGCTTAAAACTAAACCTCTCAGTTTAGTTTTTACTTTAAACCTAGATTTAATGTAATTCTAGTGCACTAAAACTTAAAACTTAACTTATTCAATCACTATCTTTTTTCTTTTTTTTTAGATGAATTGAGCTAAATAATTTTCCACCAACCTGTCTTGAGTGGGCTAACTAGACTAACCAATTTTTTTTATCTAGCTAACAATGTAACAATGTTTTGTTTTTGTTTTTTATTTATTTATTTATTTTTTAGCTAGCCAACAAACAATATAGCTTTTCTTTTTACTTTTTAGCTAGCTAACAAACATAATTACTTTTTAACTAGCTGGCAAACGAGATAACAGCTTTTAATTTTTTGCTAGCTAGCAAACAATACAATGTTTGATTGTTTGTTTTTTTTAACTTTTGAGCTAGCTAGCAAGCAATGCAACATTTTGTTAAGTAATACAGAGCCGCCAAGTTTTCCCCCTATTCTATACTTGCTAGGTCCCAACAACACTTGAATTTATTTATTTATCTGTTTATTTTAATTTGGATAAACAACCATCTGCATATTCATTTAATTATTTAATTTTGGAGTGCATCACTAGGATTAATCTTAGACCGAATTAATCTTTGTTGGTGCAAGCCAGTCTTAGGAAAACATTAACTTATTCTCATCTCTTCACCAGGGTTTCGTTGGTCAGATGCTTCCAGACCCTGTGTGCCAGGCCAGTGGATCAAGTAGAGGTCAATGTAACCCAAGTCCAGCTGAGACAGGCTGTGGAGGGCTCCTTCCATGGCCTTCTCACCCTGATCCTCGGAGCCCAGTTTACTGCATAGACAAAAAAGGGGCATTTGAGGTCAATTACATAGAGGATATTTAGTCTCACATCACAACAAGTATTCCATCATTATGTTTATGTTCCATCGTTTTCAGGATAACATGCATGTTCATAAAACAGCTGGAACAAAAGACCCCTTATATAACACCTCAAAGGTCACATATTTACTGACATGACATGACGCACTCTTCTGTCAGGTATATGAGCGTATATACATCACCTGGTTATGAATACATCCTCTCTGGTTAAGCCGTGTTTGGGCAGGAGCTCCTTCAGGGCTCGGCCCAAGTCAGCTTCATTCTTGTACGTGGCTGCGCTGTCAAAGGCCCGATAACCAGCAGCCAGCGCTGCGTCCACAGCCCGGTAGACGTCTTCAGGAGCCAACAACTTGTAGGTCCCCAAACCCAGGAGGGGCATCTGAACCCCCGTATTTAGGAGGACAGAAGGAAAAGTGGAGGAGGAGGACATCTGACCTGAGAGGTGCTTCTTCTTCTTTGTATCCTGTTTGAATTATTTTGTCCTGCATTATTAAAGAGGGAGAGGGAGTCGAGTGAGAAATAAATGAGTAGTACAAAATATTAACGTGGTTCTACTGAATACTCTTTTATATAATCAGAACAATTATACAGAAGCAATACAATTAAATACATAGACAGAGCAAAAATAAAAGGAATACAGAAATATTTGCATTAAAGAGAAGTTTTCAAGGCATTCTAAATGATCACAGTCCTGATTTGTCAGTTCTTTTTAGTGTTTCAAATTCAATTTGTGAATATTGGTTTTCCTTTCAGACCATTTGCATTTGTAAACATAAAGCCTGCCAAACTAAATAAAAATATAAAATAAAACATGAGTGCTATCCAAATCATTTCTCCCATGATAAAAACATCTAAATCCATGCAGAAACATCACAGTTGTTTTTGAAATTGCAGTTTGGGGGTAGATAAATCATTTTAACATGCACTTCACAAACTTTATATTAAGTACTAGTTAGATCGATGTAGCATAAAAAACGCTGTACCGTCACAATGCAACTGGTGTCCTGCAGCAGGGTTAATGTCATAAAGTCACAGAGAATTAAACATTGGAACGCCATTATGATATGCCGCCATTAAACATAATACATATTTTAATTTCACCTTTTGCCCCCTTCAGCTGAATTCTTTGGAAGTTGAGGTGCGTTTAAGTAAGCAACGACCTGTCGCCTATTCACATATCAAAGAAAATGTCAATAACAGTAAATGCCAAGAGTAACATACCTTCAAACTTTGCTGTAGAGGAGAAAGTTCACAACCGCCCCTTTCCTGCTACACGTGCTCCGTTACTAGTCATATGACAGTTTGGGGGTCGCATGGAGAAGGAAACCCCAGACCCGCGAAAGATCTCGCGAGAGTGAAAATTTTAACCCAAACCATGATGTTTCCCTACCTCTAACCAGGTGAATTTTGTCCATAAACCTACCTTAGAGCTACACTGCCATATTATAAGACATAATTACTCAAAGAAACCTGACGTAACGCTATAATACGAGCAAATCTCGTGAGACTTTTGCAATTCCTGGGTTCCCTTTCTAAACACGACCCAGTTTGGGCGGTTCACGCCGTCACCATAGTGACACCGAATGACACCTGCTCTGACGCCGCTGATTGGAAGAGGAGTTAGCCAATCAAGGGAGGCCAAGCGAGCGGAAGGCGGGAATTAGCCCTGCTCAGCGAATCTGGAGGCGACTCCAGCTTTTGATTGACAGTCTGTTTTTTAACTGTTAGCGTCCCGCTGTGGAGAGTGAAGTTCGCTTACAGGAGGACCTACAAATTTCATGATCGCCATTTTCTGCAGACATTACGGTAATTTTAAGAGCGAAGGAGCCAACAATTTTCTGATTTACAAGTTTTTACAAGAGCATAATGACTCTTAACTCTGTGTGAAACGTGTCCTATCTAGCTAACAACATTTTCAGTGATGTTTACAGCATTTCTTTTAAAGTTTTGTTTTCCCTCTGAACCAAAAAGTCCATCAATTAATTAAATTAATCCGTTAATTTTCTGCTTTTATTGCCCAAACCACTCCAGGTCAGCCATGACTCTGCAGGCCTTCTCCTTCCCTTTGCCTGAAACTCGGTTCATCAAAGCTGGTAATTTTATCTACAAGTTCAAGATAAGACGAGGCAGCAGCTACAGGCAAGGCAGACGTCCTTCTTTACACTTTTATAACCTTATATTTCTTAATATCCAGTCTTCCCTCCCCCAGTGCTCTTCTTTCTGGTGATGGCAGTGAAATACGAGATCAAGACAAATCCCCAGACAGCACAGTCTAGTTGTTTTTAACTGAAGGCTGAGAGAAAAAGAAAACATGACAGAAAAAAAAACATAGTTTGAGACAGGATTTAATGGAAGTCGTGGGCTGGAAGTTAGATTTTGTAACCCTTGTAGCTCTGGTTGCATAACTTGGTGAGAGTTCTTCAAACTGGGTTGAGCAGACTCCAGAAAACATCAGCGGAAATGACTAATATGAATCATAAATGATATGAAAAATAAAATAAGATGGAACTTTATTCATCTCAGAGGAATTTCTTGACTCAGAGATTGCTCACAAATTACATTAGCAGGAATAAAAACAATTGAGTAATAAATATCAAGGTATCATTTATTTATTATCGCTGTATTATTAATTTATTATCACAATACAACACAGGAAAGTTTTTGAAAGTAGAATAGAAAGTTTTTGTCCCTTCATGCTACACACATATATAACATACGTATGGATTAATTAAAATCAGAGTAGAATAGGATAAGACGTAAATAAAAACTTAAAATAATGTATAAATAGGGAGAATACAATAACAGATGTAGGATTATTTTCATCATCTATTAATCTAATCAGTTTCTTGATTAATTGATTTGTTGTTTGGTCCATGAAATGTCAGAAAATAGAGAAAAATGTTGATCGCTCTCTCTTTAGATGATGCATTTTCCCACAACCTAAAGATATTCAGTTTACAGTAAAGAAATCAGAAAATATTCACATTTGAGAAGCTGAAATCAGATCATTTGTACATTTTCTTCTTTAAAAATGACTCCAAATAATAATCAGAATAGTTGGAGGTTAATTTAATAGTTGACAACTAATTGATTAATCAACTAAACATAAGTAAAAAAGTAAACAAATAGAAAAGTGGTATTTAATGACATTGAAAGTAATATTTCATATGATATTTAATTTAATATTGTACACGATGTTGAAAAAGTAATATTGCACATAATATTGATGTTGTTGTTCAAGCCCCAGACAGTTTAAAGACCTATAAGAGCCGTAGGTTGTGTAGATTTCCACCGAATGAAGCTTTGCTTGATGCTCTAACTCTTCCCCTCGTCCTAAAGTTTTAGCTGAACCTCTCGCAGGAGCGTCATTTACGGTATTTAAAGGCGTGTAATAACTTGAAAGCACCTGTAAAATACCTGTAAATAGGCCTTCTCATTCCTTCTAAATCAATTAACTTATATTACTGTTATTTTTAACTATTTTTAAATTAACTTCGATCATTTATTACTTACTTTTTTAAACCAAAAATCAGTGAATTGCATTCAGGCTCGTGCAGGTTGAGGAGAAGGGGAAAATCATTTGAGACCATACTTGAACAGAGACCAGGCTCTGGATTAAACTGCACAAGCACAAAAGAAACCACACACCAGCAGGAGAAAGATTTATTGATCCATGTTGCATCCACTCATTCCATCCTTCCCTTCTCTTTTCCCCTCCTCAAGATTCAGTTGTTCAAAGCCTTTACAAAACGTGAAAATGTCTGAGCTGCAGGCAAGAGAGGAAACATTGATCTTGTTTCTCTTTTTTTCTCTGTTTTAACTCAGTTCTTTTAATGCTGAACCGCCTGTAACGGCTACTGTTAACGTGTTCGGATGTGTGTTACCTAAGCTTGCCTTGACGTTTCCTTTCATCTGCGAAAGCGAGAGGATCTGAGGCCCCACAGGACGCGTCTGCCTTCATTCGGGGATAACGTCCTGGGATAAAAATACTAATTGATCCTGGGATGCCTTTAAGCCATTTTCTCGTAACTGAAGAAAACTCTTTTTATTTACATTAGACCTAATAAATTTGACACTCAAGGCTCAGCAGCATTTCAGCGTTTTTGTCATCTCACTGCTCGACATTTGTGCTGAACAGTCAAATAAATCCTGTGTCAATCTTGTCAGTTGAAAAACAGGTTTTCTTTCATGTTTGGACCTATTTTTCAACCAGTGATCAATCTGGCAATAATTTCCCCCCCTGATCAATTAGGTGTTTGGTCAGAAAATGTTGATCAAAGTCCAAGATGACGTCCTCAAATGTCTTGTTTTGTCCACAAAGGTCACATTTAAGAAGCCGAAATCAGAAGAATTTCGACTTTTATTTTCTGAAAAATGTACTCAGACCGATTGATCAGTTATCAGCATCTCACTGTTTTTATTTCCATAATCTTTTATTTATTTGGTGACCCAAATAAATGCTCCTGTGACCCACCTGAGGGTCATGAACCAGTGTTTTGGAATGACTGTCTTATACTATAATCAGAGTTACAGTGTCACCAAAACAAAACAAAATGATGATTTTTCAGATGCAAATATGTTGTGAACATATTATAATGTGTGATATACTTTGTTTTTTTTAACTTAGTGTGGATGATTTTACGGGAGGAAACAGTTTCAGTCAAGAACTGGAGGTAATTATGCAGCCGCTCGCTTCTTTTCACAGTAAATTAATTCATTCTGATCTGATATAAAATAATAAAATAAGACACTAATATCAAATTAAATTTATATAAGCATCCGAAAAGAAAACAAAATCAAATATCAGATAAATAAAATTATTATTTCAACATTTTTCTGCACCATAATATAATTATCAATCATGAATATTATTTACATGGTGTGTTTAACATCTGATCAATCATTATTAATATTTCTCTCTTTCTCTTTATTTCATCGTCTCTGTAACCGTAACCAGGAAATTATCAGAACTGTTCTCCAGAACCTGGACGGTCTCCAGCCCTTCTCGAGTCCCCGCTTCACCGTCTTCCCGTGTATCCTTCACGGTGATGTCATCAGTTAGTGACGATCGCAGACGACGTTCAGCGATTAGAGAGGGTTCCAAAAACGTTCTTCTTCTAAAAGGATGAGGTTCTGCGCCGAACCATTTACATCTGAAGAGCGCTTTTTTTTTTTTTGAAGAAAGACTTATTTGTAAGACAAAGGGTTCCATTGAGAACCCTTTTCATTCAAAGAATGCTTTTGGCAGAAAGAGTTCTTCAAGGACTGTGAAGAACTCTTTTGTCAAGGGTTCTTTTTTTACATAATGTATAGAACCCCTGGGTGGGTTCTAGATCAAACCTGCGGAACATAAAAAGGTTTTTTGGTAGAACCCCCTTGGTGAGCTCTTGATAAAACCTGCAGAATATAAATGGGTTCTTGTTAGAGGCGCCTGGGTTGGTTCTACAGAAAACCCTTGCGATAGAAAAGGGTTCTCAGCAGAACACCCTGAGTTGATTCTAGATCATAGGGGTTTCTGGGTGAAACCTTTAGCTGGTTCCTCTAGGTGTAACCCTTTATGTCGGGTTCTAGGAAGAACTCTAGACACTTAAACTAGAACGGGGACAGTTCCATGATGGTGGAAACAGGCCTCCTGAAAGAACTAGAAGCTTTACAAAAGGTTCTACCAGAAACAAAAAACATTGTGCTCTAATGGGGACAAGCCAGAGAACCCTTTATGGTTCTAGTTAGCACCTTTATTTCCACTGTGTGTCTGTTATTATCAGCTCAGTGTGTCTTTTGTTAACTGGACCTACCAGATAAGAAGCTCTGGGACGGAGCGTCGAAGCTACTGTGCAGTCGTTGTCGGGGGGATTTACGAGTGTACGCGTTTATGATCGTCCTCCACCTGGAGTCAAACAAACAGAACGGTGAGGACGAACAAACACGGAACAAGAAACAGCTGAACCAGCTGCGAGTTTCATCCTGTACTTAGGAAGCACCGCATGTTATCAGAACAAAAACATGCATAACATGCACATTTATTGAACTGATCATCCTCGTCCATGTGGTTATTAAGGCTGTTATAATGGCTCTACTGGTGTATTTAATAAAAAAATATTGTGATATTTGATTTTGTCCGAAGCGCACAACCCCAAACTCCACCACAAGTAAAAGTTCTGCGTTCTGAATCTTAATAAAAGTATTTAAGTATTATAGCAAAATGTCCTTAAAGACGTCATGTTGCAGTAAAATGGTTCCTGTCAATGTTTTACTCATATTTGTGAGTTAATATCGCAGCTGCATTACTGTGACGTTGTTTTTGAGCTATTTTTAACTACTTTATATAGTGTTGTAGTTTATAGACATCATGAACTGTAAGTGTCAGTCATGTTGAACTCTTAATGTGTTTTAATCTTGTTTCAGAAAAGCGAGCGGAGGAGAAGTTGAGCCCAGTAAGTTGATGTTCTGTTACTCACATAAAACAGAGAGACGATGCAGGCGAAGGTCGTCAAAAGCCTTTTTTTGATACCACATGTTTAAAGCGGTGCTGTATATTATATTTTTCTGTAGCTGTACGATGTGCACGATGTTCATTTTTAAAATATATATATATATATATACAGTATATATATATATAGATATATATATATATATGTATATATATATATATATATATACATATATCCTACTTTGTTTGCCCAGGACTTTATTTTACTTTTGCTACGGTGCTGAAAGAGGTATTGAATATATATATTTTTTATACTAGTATTGTATCAAAATTCTATCTACAATTAGTGTTTTGTCTAATCTGATATTGTGCACGTCCTCTCTGAACTTAGAGTCGTTGTATTGTTTGGTTACATGTTTATGTTTATGTTGTTTTACTAATGAGAGGAAAAAAAAAAACAAGAGCCTGTTAATTCCATCTAAAAGCATTTATTCATGAAGTTGGCTAAAATGTCTAATATTGTTTTCCTGTCGAGAGGAAATAAAAAACAATGAGATGGCCGCTTAATTCAGCCTAAATGCATTTATTTCTTATTTCTAAAGTTTTAGGACGTGTGTATGGTTTCAGTTAATTGTCAGGATAATATGAGGTGATGTGGAAATGACAGTAAACCTTTTCAACCTCTCAACATCCGGCACAATGAGAGGTTTCATGTAGAAAAAATACCATAAATTAAAACTGTACAATTCTACTATTGTTACAACTTGTATGCAGGGTGTATGGTACACTGTAATATATCATGTTTTGGACATTGCAAACAAAATATTATCTGACAGTTCATCACATTTCAATCCAGAGAGGGTGACCAACCCTGTATAGAACCACTACACAGTGTAACAGTGTCAATAAGAGCTGAACATCACCAGCTTCACTAAAGTGTTGTTTGTTGCCAGGCTGTTGTGTTGGATTGTTTTATATTGTTTTATATTGTACCACCTGCAGTTGTGTCCCATGTATCTTATTCTGAACACGACTGTGTGTGTTGTAGGAGGAGGAGGTTGCACATCGAATCCCCTGCGTCTCTGAGCCGCAGTCAAAGCGTCGTAAACAAGATTCACCACTAGAGGGGGCCACAATAAAGGACTTCATCGAGGACTTTGAGGCTGAAACCAACGTTTCTGTGGTCAGGTGAGAAGCTCTGCTCAC
>JAJHUR010012475.1:2364-15386 GCA_027495735.1 Lutjanus campechanus | reverse complement strand
TCAAGTTGTTAAGGGATACTTCAGATTATTTAAAGACGTGTTGAATGAGGTACTTATCCATAGACAGTGTATTACCCACAGTAGATGCCAGTTGTCACGTCCCCAGTTTGGAGAAGCGGAGAGGAGCACCAGGGCAGAAGCTAAGCAATGAAATGTTGTGGACAGGGTAAGCAGCAAAACTAGGGCTGCAACTAACCATTACTTTCACTGTCAAATAATCTCTCAGGTATTGTCTTGATTAATCAATTAGTTGTTTGGTCACTGCTTTACTTTGCCGTCAGACAGCCTTATTCCAACTGCAATCCGTTGTTCTCTTGCTTAACCAGACTCCAACATGACTCCAAAAACAGTAATTTTATCTCACAGAACGTGGGAGTTACTTGTCTACCACTGCCTTGATTGGTTAGTTTGTTTGTGTTATTGTCTGACTTCTATGTTTTAAAGGTTAGATGGATTCATCATACTCACACCATAACACAAACAAACTAACCAATCGAGGCAGCGGCAGAACAGCAACCCCCGTGTCCTACAGGATAAAGTCATTGATTTTGCCTACGGAGTCTGGTTGGGGAAGAAAGAATAATATTTGGCTGGTGGTAAGGTAAAGCAATGAAAATAATCTAAATATAGCATACACTTAGATAAGTATCTCATACAACCCCACTTAAAATAATCTGAACTACCCCTTTAATATTTATCCTACTATATGTCTACTCAGTTTTAACATAATGGCAGAGGGAGAAAGAAACAAGTGTGTGTGAATGGGTTCATGTGAGTGAAGTCACCTCACAGCTACGTGTAAAACCATCTCATCTACTCTGAGTTGGAGTAAGATTAAAGAGGACAGTTGTTGGAGGGAGGGAGGATAGAAAGAGGGGGGAAAGAAAAAAAAGGAACATCTGAACCCCCCTCATCAAATCTCATTTAGGCCAAAACAATCAGGCCGGTGAAATCAAGCAGATCTCTTCAATGCAGAAGGCGCGCACTAGACCACCAGGGACACTGTTATCAGCACTCTCCTCCAGGCCTGTTGTTAGGATATGGCTTAAACTCCCAGCAGAGACTTCAACAGTGGAAAAAACATTATGACATAATTATACAGTGAAAAGGATTAGAGAGTATGACCTTGTTGTAGTGGAAAGAGTAAAGTTTTTATAAGTAAAAGTAAAACATCCAATTACATGGTGCCAGTTCCATCCATCCATCCATCCATCCATCCATCCATCCATCCATCCATCCATCCATCCAACCTCTCTAGAGTGCTTAACCCATTCAGGGTCACCAAGGATGGAGCCTATCCCAGCATGCAGTGGGTGATTTATTGTTTCCAAATTAAGTTTTTTTTGTGGCACTGCAAACTGGCTTGTGGTTATCTGTTGCCTTAATACCCAATACAAACCACTGTTGCCTAAATAAGAGATGATTTTGGCTCCATGTATTTATTTTAGCTTATGCTACCTCATGCTGCATTAAGTCCTTAATGTGGAATGATCCATCCAATATAACACACCACTGCTAACAAGACTGCACTATGTAAACATAAAATCAATTCAGAATTATGAGCTCACCATTGCCAGGCTTAAAATAATACAGAAATTAATAAATGGCTACGGAAATCTGTCAAATCATTCGTAACCACTGCTTTCATGAAATAAGGACCAACGCTTTGACTGGAGAAACTATTTTACATTTCTCTATTATTTTGACTGGTCTTTTGATTAATGTCTTTTCAATGTTAAAAATTCATGAAAATGTCCATCAGCATTACCCAGAGCCTTGTTTCTTTTGTGTGACAACAAGTTCAAAGATATGCTCTCTACATGTGAAACAGAGAAAGGCAGCAAATTATCATTTTTGAGAAGCTACAGCCACAGAATATTTAGCATTTTTGCTTGATAAACCGATAATAGAAAGATGCATGATATGGATTTTTTTCAGCTGATACAATAACTGATAATTACCTGCTTCTCATGGCTAATACTGATACGATAACCAATAATTTCACATTTTTGTATTTTAGAAATAAGTTCATATAACCTGCAATTTATTTACACTTGAAACTAAGTAAGACTAAGATGGCGTGAGCAATGATGGATGATATAATATTCCATGATCTGACCGAACCAAATCTAACTACCATCACTGTGACAACAAAAACAAAGAACAGTTTATCCTATTTATTTACTTTTTCTAGTTAAGTACGAAGTATCAAAAACTTCACAAGTAAACTTTCGGCTTTAATAGAGCATTTTGCATGAGAATTAAAATGAAATACTTTGACCCTATCTCTCAAATCACATATCATTAGAGCTGATATTCATTGGCGATAATTTCATCATCAGAATAATAAATAATAATATAAATTTCCCATTATCAGCCAATAACTTGCCTGTGCTGATATTTATCTTGCATCCCTAACTGATAGTGATGGAATTGATCAAAATTATGGATTAAATTTCTCTTAATTGTCTTTTTGTTAATGCGATCTCATAAATCATTTTTAACAACCATGAGCAGGCCAGACTAGGTTATATTCATTCAGGTTGTATTCTCACTTTCCAAGCCTCCGTCAGGCAACAACAGTAACCACAGATTCTGGGGTCAATCAATATTTCCGATTGATCTCCTCAGAACCTCAGGAATAATCGTTGTGGTAAGAACACCTCGAAAAACTGTCCCATCAGTGTACAACCAAAGTCCAGCTGCACAAGATTTTGAACAGCTTTGTACAGCTGTGACTAGTCCTCAGGAGTAGATCTGAATTTTCACTTTCTGCTGAAACATTTTAAAGTGAACCTTGCCTTTTTTGTACAGCCAAACCTTACAGTAGAGAGTACAGTAGCCCACTGGTCTTAGTACGGGCAATCTATCAAGCTGCACAGTGACATACACGAATTCCAACCTATTACTCTTGTAATCAGTGCTGTGTACAACTAATCAGCAGTGACCTCTGTTGAGATCAGCTCTGCCGGCCTCATTTCATGGAAGAAGACTGTGGCCATCAGTACATGTCTCCACCCGACATCCTCGCTAATAGCAGCAGCCTCCTCAAGGGCTTTCCCATCCATCAGCTCAGGGGATGTTAGCCTATTAGTGGTTCTGTTTAGCTTCCACTGTAGACATTAGCACATTCCACTTAGACTTTTTTCACCACTGTGAAATTCTAACAGATCATACTCACATTAACTGTGTAGATATTTTTATAAGATGCCTACAATCAGAAAACTGCATATCTTTGTAAAATAAAGACATGCGGTGTGATATGAGCAAATTAGGTTTTAGAGTGTGAAGTAACACATTCCTTTGCAAGTATATCTAATCTTCTACCAATGCTACATAAAATTGACCAATAGACCACACAAATGATACCAAATACATCTAAAAATGATTACAGTTTATCTTTTCTGCTCAATAATTAATTATGTTTCAGAAAAAATAACACATACAATGTTACAATGTGCAGGTTTCATGGGACACACATGGACTGTTGTAAATAATAATAACATAGTAATTATTTCAAAACCAACATGCAGGAAAAATACATGCTTTTCAAGAGCCATAGCCGACTAATGTTACTTTCACAGCATGCATCCATTATGCTCAAAAAGCCATAATTATCAATAGTTCAAACAACACCAGAACATTTCATTTAATTGTGATTAACTCATGGACATCCAAGCAACGTGACAAGCAGCTGGCCAAAAAGAGAAAGAAAATGGAGAGGGGGTAAAAATCCATAACACTATCAGGACGTGTCACATCAAAGCACATTTAGCAAAGTTTAGTTTAAATATAGATGCCTGGATGTGATATTTTCACTCTACAAGGTACAGTCAGTCTACATGAACCATGGTTACTATAGAGATCATCTGGGGAAAAAAATCAAAATTAAGTAATTTGGATTGAAACTGAATACCAAACACTGTGAGCTGGCCTTTTTGGTAACTTTTTATGTGCAGACATCCTGTGGGTTAATAGATTTTTTAATGACTTTAGTTTCATGCAACCACTTCCTGTCCTACATCCTCTGACATAAATTGGATTTGTTTTTTTTATACTGTGAAGGGCCATGTGTGCTCACTAATCAATCCATTTGAGCAGTTGTGGGAAGGACCCTGAATGTTAAAGCGTGGTACATTAACTGTTTTTCTAACTCTTAAAGTCAAAAACTGATTGGTGAGAAACTGTGATGCCTGCACGCTGACGCCCTCAGCAAAGCAAGTCTTCATAGCCAGCATAGTTATTTATTGTAATTAGGGCTTTGACAGCAACTTACATATGCTTTGATCATATAATTCAAGTGATAACCTCCATGATTTTCTTGACGCACAGTCAAGATAAAAGCAAATGCTAGGCAAATCGCTTATTGACATTGAAGGAATAGTAGAGACACGTCCTAATATCATTACTGTGGTGAGATTTCAAGCAAATTTGTATTTTCAAACCTCCTCTCAAGCAGTAAATCAGCAGTTGAAGCTGGCACACTCCAAATACCCTGCTGTGTTTGTAACCTGAGATCAAAAGAGCTCCTAAATGTCTAAAATCTGACCTTTAGGGCAACTCTACTACATAGACAACTCCAGGATGAGCTGCAGTCCCCGACTCTGCTCTGATCGTGCTTTCTGCATACGGCATGAGTCATGCACACTCTTGACTCTCATCCTGAGCTAGTGACTCTGTCTGAATCCAAAATGACATGTGTTTTGTGAAAAGACTGTGACATATTCCTGCATGTGAGCAATGCTTTTGTGCTGCACACAGCGTGCTACTGTGTGCCAGGCCCGGGCTCGTACCCACGTGATGCAACAACAATGATGTAACAACAATGACAGGGCTCCCCGTCCGTCATTATGGCTTTGTCTTCAACATGGACTTATTGAAAGAAACAGGAGCACAGGCATGCAGCACGGCATCCAAAATGTTATACTGAGGATGATTGCTTTTGAACTGTCTAATGCATCTTCTACACATTGTATGACTGAGTAATATCTACAATAGTCTAACATTTACTTACAGTAAGCCTATAGGTGTAAAAATCTGCCTGTCCTCCTATCTCTTCATTCAGTTGGTGCACACTCATATCCACCATTGCTAATAAAAGGCGCAAGTAAAAACTCACCTCATGTCACTGTTCAGAAGATTACACACAGCATTGTCAGTATATCAATACATTACTTCTGAGGTAGATACAGAGGCTGGACCCGAATCGAAAACCTGCATAAACAACAAACTCAAGTCCCATCTGAGCTCAACATTGTTGTAGATTTGTTGTTTTACAGACCCCAGGTTGATCTGGTATTACTGGCAGCAGGTGTTTTAGTATCCCACTCTTCCATCTCACTTGAGGCGAGTCTGATGCAGCAACACCAACAGCCTGTTGGTTACAGCCTCTTTATTTTCTATCACATTTTCTCCCTGAGAAACCTCTAACACAACCGTAACCAATTTCAAGAAGAAGATTTATTTTGTGTAGCAAATGTAACCACACACACACACTAGAGAAAGCAAACTGGTCCGAAAACAAACAGATGAGAAATTTTGATCTATTATAATGACAGAGAGATATAATTCCCAGGACTTACAGGTGATTAAATTAAATTGAATATGAAAAAGCAAGCCTGTTTTAATAGAACTACCACTTTAACTGATCAGCTCAAACCTAAACCTTATCACAGAGTACCTTTCAAAGTGATAATCCAACCATAATCTGCATTATATTTTGAGTGTCAATCACCCTCTGTAGGCTTCAACGGTCGTAGTACAAAGGTCATTGGTTCACTCTAAAGTTGATTTCTGTCAGTTAAAATGGATTCCAGCAGTGTTTGGTTTTTGATTTTGGAAAAAGTTAGCATCAAAATGTCAACATAAATCTCCTGAAACCGTCCAGAATTATCTCCCAAAACTGCATAAATACACACCTTTTGCATCACACTACTGTCGTTCAAAGCTCTGAAACTGTTCGAGCACCATTCGACGATATCGCCGTGAAACTCTAAGACTATGCACCATACTGACCACATGCATGGACAACAGAGAATTAGATTTTGCTGCAATAGTGGCTTAAAAAAATCTATGGAAATTTTGATACTTTTTTGCTGTAAAAACACGTCACAATATTTCAGAGTTTGTGATGATCTTCCTGATGATATGACAAAAGTAGTAGCAGCAACAGCTGACTTTTGGCTCTCCTCATACTCTGATGAAGTGAGTTTGTTGTATTGCTCCCTTTGTTGTTGTCTTCTTGCACTTCTTACACCGTGCTGTACATCCGATCTTTAGTAATAAAACTACTTCCACTCTACTGAAATTGCTCTCCTTTTAGGAACTCCTCCATCGGGGAGCTGGCAGCAATGTTACTTTTGCTTTCAGCCATGCTTGTTGTTGCTGTGTGATGTCATTATGTCAATAAGTTTGAATATTGCCATTATCACAATATGATTTTTTAAAATCATGCAAAAAAATTCTGGGCAATATGATATGGTGTACTTCTAGTCACCAGTGGGATCCATTTATCTAACAGGCACCTTTCAGACTACAGAGGAAGACTTTTTGACTTTTTTACTCTAAAGGCAGATTTTTGGTAGAACATCACTTCAAGAAACTTTGTGTTTATTCTCATAGTTCGAACTTGATACAGGCACCAACAAACAACAGGTGTTTTATTACAGGGAAGCAGTGCCAGAGCAGCACTGTGTTCTGTATTTTGCAGCACTTGACTATACAAACACGAAACATTGTTCCCCTTTTGCTTTGTCAAGTGGGTGATACTACTGGATGCCCTTCTGAAACTGTGTGTGTTTTCGTGGGTGTCTATCCGAATTTGGGATGCTCTGCTCTGATGTACTGAACACTAAACTCTGATGATAATCCTGCATTTCCTCTGGTGTGCTCAAAAAAAATCTCTTCACACTTCTTCAGTAATCACATTGTTCTGACAGAACATTTCACTAACATTTATTCCATTCCTGAAGTGCATTCCCTTGCAAGTAGAGCTGTAATGATTAGTTAGTTAACCATAATAGCTGGCAACTTAATTTCTTTAGAGTGACTAATTGATTAACGATTAATATTTTCAGTCATTTTTTAAGCAAAAATGTCAAACATTTGCTGGTTCCAGCTTCTTTACTATAAGTATTTGTTGCTTTTCTGTCATTTATGATAGTAAATAAAGAGTCTTTGAGTTCTGAACTGCTGGTGGACAAAAAAAGGCAATCTGAAGATATAACTTGAGGCTCTGGGAAACTGTGAGGAACATTTTTTAGATTATTTATTTATTTATTTATTTATTTACATTTTATAGACTAAACCAGCCATTCCCAACTTTCCATTCCCTACTAGGGGCGAACATTTTGAAGAAACTTCTAGTTGCCTTACAATTGAGGACAGGATAATTTTTATATTATCATTCTCATTTTCATTGAAAAATGCATTACTATGATGAGTGCCACAATATTTCATTTAAAATGGTATTTTGCCACACATTTAGCCTTTAGCAAATACTGTGCATCCTGTGATTTGAAAATTGCAGTAGACCATATAGCAATTTTGATAAAATTTCTATTAATTGTTCAGCTCTACTGTCTACTTGCAGGCACCGTCAAGAAAGACAGTAAATACATACTAAAGAACTACTGTTTTTTACCACTATATTATATCGGTCTTTAGCCAACAAATGGAGTGGAAAAACCCTTGTGGACTGTGGTTGTTCACGCTTACAAGTGCCACTCTTCACACACACTGTGACTCTAAATGTCAGCATGAACTACAGCAGCCTTCACTCACAGCACACTGGAGGGAAGCAGAGAATCTATGTAAACTAAGGTGTGTCCAACAAAAACACAGGTGGACACTCCAACTTTACTTAAGCATCTGTGAGCACATCCTGAAACAGAATGGGCCTATATTTAGTTTGTGCAGCAAGCATGGATGTCCGGTGCTGATCCACTGATTTGGGTGCTTTTATTTGTTGAATGAAAAATTTAAAGTAGCTGAGGGTATGTATTTTTTATGTTAATAGAGCAAGGTCTTAAGTGTCATGCTGTCTGTGAGGGTGTGGCTTCAGTGACACAGTTGTCTGTGTGTTGGGAATAAAATTAAATTCCAATACTCAAAGTTCAACCAAGATTGACTTTTATCAACATCATGTGATCATTCACGGCACATGTCACACGTGTCAAAGGGTTATTCAACTATTGCACAATTAATTGGTGAACTATTATTACAGAGATGCTCTGTGTGGGCACACATGTAAGCAGTGACTTTCCTGTCCTGCTTCTTATGGGGTCACAATCAATATGGATCAACAAGAAAGGAAAAAAAATATTTGCTTGGGGGACCTGTCTACAAAACAAAAAACATGATGAGGTCATGCCGGGTTGGCGCGACTGCAGCACAGTCCCAAATCTCTCCGTCTCCTGCTCTCTGTCATACATCCATCTGTTCCCGTCTCTCTCTTTTTCTGCCTGGGTCAGTGTTACACTCTGCTCAGATCAAGATTGTCTCCAGCATTTGTCACATCCTTGGCTCTGCTCCTGCATGCTGTCGCTAATGATCCTGTCTCACTACAGCGGTTTTTTGTCCATCCTCAAGAATCTCACCCTCTCCTCCTGTCTCCATCTCACCCTCTGCCTTTCTCATCTTCTGTCTTCCCATCCTCATGATGCTCTCTCCTTCTTCTTCTCCTTCTACCCACACACTCATTCAGTATTCATATTTTAGAGGACATTTATGAGCATGGGCATGAAACCGAGCGTGTGCATCTGCACCATTTTCGGTGCAGAGGAAACCTACATTTTCTCCTCGAGCCTTCCCCTGTCCCCCTCCTCTTCCTTATCTAGCTAATCCAGATTCTGGTTTTGGTTTCGTGTTGCTCATCTTTTTTTAGACTGAAAGCCATGTGCCACTCACTCCTACTCTCCCTCTGCCTCTTTCTCCATCTTTTTCTCCCACTGCCACCCACTCAATCCCTTTCACCTCTTCCCACTCCATTTTCTCTTCTTTCAGTTGATGTGATTGTATGTGCACTGCAGATTGCATGTGTGTGTTTGTGTATACATGAATGTTTTTTGTGTTGAAGTGGTAACATATGTGCTCTGCCAACCTGTCTGTGGCTTGCTGCCACAAACCATGCACAGATTTCTATCTGGTCAGGTACTGAGAATAACTGCAGCAGTTTTGTCCATGTAACCCACTACTACAGCCATAGGTTTTCAGCAGTGTGCTGAATGTACTGTGGTGCTTCAAAATTGGCGTTTTTCCACACACTTGTATTGAACAGCTTTCTATTAATGGCTTCGCTGCAGAATCACATGATTTCAGTTCTGCAGCTATAGATTTTTGCAATACATGCAAGTCTGTCTGGGAGGGGGACACACACAAACACACACTCGCTTGCGAAGCGTCAGAACATCAATACTGCTTCATGGATGTTACTACAGAGTGATGCCTTCTTCTATACAGCTTACTTTCCACAGGATACACTGTCAAATTAAAAAAGAGCAAGTCCACAGGTGCATGTTATGACATCTCCACAAGACATAGCAAAGACTTTACATAAATCAATGTCTTGTACACGCACTGGATACAACAAAAGGTTATTAGCAACTGCAAACTCAAAAATGTTAATCATCTCATTATCTCTCGAAAACTTGCATTTCAAGCTCAGTGTCTGACAAATGAACACAAATGAATCCAAATGTTCAGAATAAACTATTTTCAGTCCATTCCAAATACAGCTTTTCAATTCTTGTTTTACAGAAGTAAAATGTTCTGCAGACAGACAACAAAATAAACACTCAAGGGCCTGTGGCATTATACTTACAAACTACGAAAGTATCCTATTATGTCTGGGTTAATTATGTCAGACAAAGGATTAAATTTATGACTGAGCTGAGTATTCACAATTTGACAAAAAGTGTCAAGTTTCACTCAAATCACTGCCCATTTTAGCTGATATGTGTAAATACGGTACATCAATTAATGGAAGGAGTTTCCCTAAATGAGTAACAGTATCTTGTCCATTTTTATCTCACAAGTACTCACCTACACATCATCACGACATAACACGACAATGCAGATGGGTGTTGAGATTATACATGCCTGCCTACAGCTTTTGCTACCAAACGTATGTCAATCATTAGTCTATAGACTGCTAATTATTCACTCCTATTACATGGTGTTTGTTACAGCATAGGAGTACTTCTACTGTATATCAACATAGGTCATTGTTGTTTCATATACACAAAACAGACATGGTATTTAAATTTATACCATGGTCAAAGAAAATAGCGCTGGGTGTGTGTTATTTCCAGTTACTTGCCTGATGTACCTGATGTACCCTGATTACAGTTCTAAATAAATAAAAAAGTAGTAACAAATCTTAAATCCTTACTATATATTTTAACATAAAGCCTTAAGTCTTTTACGGCAGCACAAACTATGTGAAGAAGGGAACACTGAGAACAAAATGAAGAAGATGAAAAATTCATTGAGAAAACTTAACAAAAAGGCACCAAACGTTGACAGGAGAAGAGAAACTGATCAAAGTACAAGAGAAACATGAAAAACACATCAAACAGCCGAGGCAGTTATATCTCACAGGACTTCCTTCTGTTTAAAGGAATGACTGCACATCTGCAGAATAATTTTACCTAAATCTTTGGTTGTAGTGTATTAGTATTATACTTTCACCAATGCTGAAAAATAACATGCTCTAAGTGTTTCTTAAATGCTGCATTATACCTTGTCCTTCAGGAACACTTATCATAGTACACTTGATCCAAACTCTAACCATCCCTGATTTACACATGCAACAGGACTTCATACATCCATTTAAGGCTGCTGCCCAAATTATAAAGGCAAAAATGAGAGAAATAAGCAATAATTTATTTGCAATCCTGCAAAAGCAACATTTGAACAATATCATAAATGGCCAGATTTGAACTCACCATTGTTGAGTTGTTACAGCAGGACCAAAACAATCAAATAGTGCAAAATTTCACTTCTCTGCCACTTTATCCCAAAACAGTGTGGTTCCTTAACTACCTGTGAATACCCAAACAGCAGCTACATCAAATAATCTAAAATAATTAGTCAATATTAGAGCAGAGGAGCCAGTTTTCTGGTACATAGGGCTGCAGGATATGGTAAAAAAAAAAAAAAAAAAAAAAATTGCAATTATTTTGACAGATATTGAAATTCACAGTTAGTGGCAATGATTATTTTTCCATCACAAGTTTAATTTTCACAGAAAAAAACTAATTAAAATCATCATGGTGTGACATTTGTTGGGGTCTGTATCAAACAAATATGTTTTCTTACATTTGCAGGCCAGGGCATCTCTGCAGCACTACAGTGCTTCAGTAAAATGTTGTTCTGGAACACGCTTCATTTATCAAACAACTGCAGCTTCTGTGATTTGGATATTGCACTTGGTGATAATGCGATTTCGATGATATTTCGATTAACTGTGCAGCCCTCGTCACATACAAGGCTTTGGAAAACAGAGAGACAACACAGTGCATCTGCCAGGTCTCCCTGGAGGCATTTGGTTTGCAGTAGGGTGGAAGCCTACAGGGATACCACAGAAAGTGTAAACACTGGTGTTGACAGCCATACATGGCTGGGCTTGGATTGATTTTTTATTTAAATGTGATTAAATATGTATTGTATAAGCTTGTCTATACTTGGTAGGCTTAAGGGAGGGGCAGCCACAGAACACAGTGTAGATATCAGTATAAAATAAGAAAGATGTAATAAGTAAAAGCTGGGATAAAGTCCAGTACTCAACTGTGTGCCATAAACACTTGGTGCCTCCGCTCACAACAAACTTATCTGGTGCCTTGCCATGAAACAGGAAACTACAACAGGTCTAGAGACTACAGTATGTGTAATGACTAACATTTCACACTTTTTCCTCATTCTTCTTACCTGAAGTCCTGTCTTGTTTTGCTCACATAAATCTCTCTTACTGAATACTGAAATATAATATTATTTTCCAAAGCCCTTGGAGATGTTCATATATGTTGAAACACTGCTTATTGAAGGCATTTGCACTTTGAGTGGTGGCATGAGCAAAATGACAATAGAGAAAAACAGTAGCCACAACTGGGAGTCGTGAGAGAAGCACGGCCAAAATTATCAGCGAAATATTCTCAGTGTGAATGATAAAGAGGTGCGACATTCCCCTTACTGTCGCTGTGCCAGGACCTTTTTTTAAACAAAGGGAAGCATGTCATCATCTACTGCCCAGCCAAAAGCAAAGAGTCTGGATAATGTATAGGCTAAGGACCGGTGGACTGATCTTTTTAGGGCAGGGCAATATATCTATCTATATCGTGACATGAGTCATTGATTGATTTTTTGCATTACAGGCAGCGATTTATATATATTTGATCTACTTCTGTATTTTTATCTATAGTTATTTAGAATCACTAAAAATACTGGTGACACTTCATTTTTTCAATGACCTGATGTCTTTTGTATAATAAAGTGTATTGTTGAACAATAAAATATCCTGCTTCCATAACATATCTTTGTAATAAGTGTTTGATAAGCACATTTGAGTGATCATGGCAAAAAAGTGTGATTATGCATATATTAAATATACTGTATATTATATTCTGTATAAAGTGTATCAGGTGATATATCAATATCAGAATTTTTTTACTCCCTGAAATCGGTATGGCTGCCAAAAATCCAATATCTGGGCTCTACTAAACAAGCAGAAAAATAAGTCAACACCAAGACTGGTCATTTATAACAGATATGTCGGGCAATATTATTGGCTTAGCACAGGTATATTTTTTGCAAAACATAAGCTGATGCAGATTTTTTTTTCTTTTTTGTATCATACATAGGAATTTATGTATAATTGATCCTTTTCTTGAGTCAAGTTTTTGTGTTTTTTGTTTGTAGTTCTTCACAGTTATTAAGTATACCAGAAAAAACTTACTGTTTCTGCGTCCTGATATCATATTTGAAAAATAAGTATGGGCTAATATATTGATAACTGATTTTTTTTT
>JAJHUR010012434.1:1528-14243 GCA_027495735.1 Lutjanus campechanus | reverse complement strand
AAAACATTTCAAAAACATCCTCCACCCCAGGATGGAGTAATATTTTTAGTGATGAGCACAGTGTGCTGTCACGCTGAGTTGAGCATGTTCTAAATGTGTAGTTCACCAATCAGATTGCTTTGTTGAAATGATATGACATAGAAATCTTAGCTGCTTACTCAGTAGATGAGAACAGATCCCATTTTGGACTTATGTCTGGCTTCATGCAGAAAATGATGATACCATGTGTTTATTCTCTCAGCAGAGTTTGTCCTTTTATCTAATTTTTTATCTTCCAATGCACGCACACAACTTTTCTCATTACACGAGTGCAATAAAAACATATTGCAGAGCTCTGACAGAGAGACATCTTAAACACTCCAACAGAAACTAATTTCATATTTAAAAAATTCTGTGTGATCATTAAATTACACATAATTTGTGCAAAGTCTGACTCTGTATCCACCGCAGTGTCTGCTCAGCTGTGATGTTGCTCTGCCAACTCTCATGCTAGATCTGTGCTGAGTATTGTAAACAGTCTGCTCAACAAACTATGCTAGCAATGAAGACGCTGATTTGAAATGACACACTCTGACAGACTTGAATCTGTATTTCAAGAGTTGTGACACATTTCTGTCAAGGTGAACTTTCATAACATATGAATCACCTTTCAAAACAACCAAACAACTTCTAATTTGATATTTAAGCGGATTATGTATTTGACATGTTCTTCTATCATTTGCAAGCATTCATGCACAAGTTTTGGGAAAATATTATATTTCTGTTTTTTAGTGAAGCACGTTTCACTACTAAATGTGTCTCATATACCTTTGTTCAGCCATATCAGAGAATTTTTGGTGATTTTGCTTGTCCTCTTTTTCTTCAACCAGAGCTGCCAGAGAACTGGACGGACACCAAGGAGACTCTGCTGGAGGGGATGGTGTTCAATGTGAAGTACCTGGGTATGACTCTGGTGGGCCAGCCCAAAGGAGAGGACATGGCCTCCGCTGCAATACGCAGAATTGTTGCCACGGTGAGTCACTGGTCCCATTCTGACTCATACAACCTTGTAACAGATGAATAATGAATACAATACATGTGATTGTACTGATCAGTGATGTTGCTGAGTATGTGTCCTGTGTCTCTGATGCCTTCAAGATCTGAAAGTATGCAGTCAACTGACTATCAACATGTTCAGGGGGCAATATCCTATTTTTTTTTTCTGATAATGCTACATTTTGAACAACAAATATGTGTTGAAATCATAGAAACCTTGCTGTCAAAACAAAAAAAGAATCCACCTCTCACCATTTTCTACCATCTGGGTGTCTGTCTCACGCAGACGAGATTCAGTGTTCATAGTCTCAAACATCACAGCATGCTGCTACAAGACCAGTCCTCACTGCACAGATTTCATTTCAACAAACAAGGCTACAAACTTTTATTAGTATTGGTAAATAAACTCACATGGTCACGTGGACAGGCCCTATTGAAACCATGGAAATAAGCCAAACAAACCTTAGTGCTGGCTGCCATTTCTTATAGTCTGCTGCTACCATGGTGCTATGGACAGTACTTTTTGTGTTTATTTGAATTTTGTAGACTACAATGCAGCATGCTATGATTTTAGGTGATATTTAAGTTTAGAGACATTTTCAGTATTCATGGATATAACCATAATTCTAACTATATAACATCAAACAGAAGATTAACACAACAATTTGTCAAAAAACATAAAATGTATTATTTACTACAACGTCATCAACATCGCTGACTGATATTTGCAAACACTGTGTAACCAATGTTAGCACCTGGTGAAATTTCAAGAGCGACATTATGAAGATTTCAATTACAGCGATGCTTTTTATAGAAATTCTCATGTGGGTCTGTGAAATTACAGCCTCAAACTGCAGTGCACATTGTCTGAAAGACTTAAAGGGGAATAGCTGTCAAATTTAGATTTTATCCATGTTACTCTGATGATCCAGGATAATATTTTTGTCAGGCTAGTCATTTGTAATATATTGGTATATTGTTGCATCATATCTACAGTGTATTACAACTTGTTGTACCATCACAGACAATAGCTGCATTTACACAGACCCTAATATTCCACCTCAGTTAGAAGAGACTGGCCTGAAATTTTCAATCAGATTGATAGAGGTGGAAAATCCATTCAGTAGGAAAATATTAGCACCTAATTACCATGTTAACACTTAATCCAATCGCTTCTGTCTGGCTGGAATAAATATATTATTTCTGAGCATGTTTCAACATAAGGAGATACAAACAAGTTTCTGGATGATTTCTCTCCACCTGTTTAAAGATTGCAGGAGAAGCTGTTCTTTCTTAATTAGAAAGAACAGCAGAAACACAAATATTGGGCACAAAGAGGATCCATCTTGAAAATCAACAGACGGAACCACTTCTTCTTCGGTTACATTTCCAGCAGATTATATGCTTCACATTGAGCAGAACCATTTTGCAAATGTCAAAAAAGTGATATACTGATTAATGCTTTGGGGCTTATAGTCTTGCGATACCAGACGACTGGAGATCCCCCCACCTACCGATTGTCGGGGAATCTCTAAATGCAAGGTAGTTGCTTGAACAGCTGAAAGTAAAGCCACTAACAAACCTAGGCCTCTGTCATGTTTCTCCAGAGACACTCCTCACCAGAAACAACACTCTTCCCCCTGTTCTCTGCAGTAGTAAGCACACAACTTCAGCATGTCACCACCCCACTATGAAGGGCTGAGATTTTTAAATCTTTAGTTGTTTCCAGGATGTTTTAACAACAAAAGCTGGGAAAATGTTCTCAGTCTCTACTGAGAGAAGCATTGAGAGACTTACTTGTGAGTCTATGGGGCGTGTAAATGCACACCTTATAGAATCACTTCATATAACAACCATGTAAACAGTTAAGTTGGAATCTAATCAGAATGATTTCATTTGGGTTGAAGAAATATTGTCCATATTACTGCAGCTATTGAAAGGGAGAGTGACTGTTAATGGAAGATGTTAGGAATTAAATCAGTCACAGCTCAGCAAATGTATTCCCATGGCCAGAAAACCATTGTGGATACATCATCCAATTTGGTATTCATGGATCAGTGTGACCTTTCAAGTCACCATGCGGGACAAACAGTCCATTCTAGAGAAAAGGTTTGGTTTCAAATGTTATGTAAAATATTCAGCTGCCCACTGAAATGACTAAATACCAATACCACTGAAATTTTATGATACCCAGTTTGATAGCAAAGGAGAAGAACGAAAACCGTAATAAAATTCAGCCATTGTTATTTTTTCTTTGCCACAGAAAAAAAAAAAACTTTTCTGATCCTCTAGGACAAAAGACTGAGGGTGATATTTACTGAGCCTGACGCAAATCACTGTCAGGGGAGCATGTTGCCCATGGCTGGAAAGTAACAGTGCAAGTGATTTCTGCCGCTGAACTTAGAAAACAAGTTAAAGTCAGAGTGCACTTTAAACAGTAGTTTAAATTTACTTACATGGTGACAGACCATTAGTCTGGAAATATTCATTCAAAACCCTTTTGATGACAAGATGACACAGACTGAACAGTGAGGAGTCAGGATGATAGCCACTAATATGAGATATGGTGTATATTATGTTAGCCTAAACACAGTAACCTTTACCTTTTAGCCATCACAAATGCTGGGGAACATACAGTAGTTGGCCAACAATGCCAGCTAGCTCATACAAAAGTAATATTAACGTGTATGTCAGGATAAGGATAACAAGGATAACACTTTGGATACTTTGTTAATGTAGAGTTAACAGAATAAGTGTTTATTCCTTTCATCAGAAAAGTTTGATTGCATATTGGTTTTTGCTAATTTATTATTAATCCCTGATGATTTCCCTCGAATGCAAAGTTTTTTCTGAGGTGGAGCCATTGCTGTAGTTGCACTTGTCCCCATCTACAATGTGCTGCTGTTGTCTTTCCGTGCCGGTAGGGGATCTTCTTCTTCCTTTGGCATTTAACGGCAAACTGGAACACTTGTCCTCTTCAGGTCTGGAAGAATTTCACCCCTGGTATGGTACTGAACAAAAACAAGTACCGTCATGTTTTCAGAATTTTGGCTTAGACTTGGTACCAAGTATCTGTTCTCGTGACATCCCTAGTAATCACTCTCTTTTACCTTCAACTCTCTGTCATTCTCCTGGTTTGTAGTTATAGTTGGCTCGTGTTTATATCAAGGTCAGTGTGGCTGCACGGAAACGCAGCTGCTAATCCAGGATTATGAAGGGTTGCACATGTGCAGCAGTCAAATCAGTGATATGATGTTTACTTAACAACACTGAGCCACACGGGGGATTTCTGAGCACGTTTTTCTACATCAGTTCAGAATCCTGTCAGTTTTCAAAAGACTGTTGTGAAAACCGCCAATAGACTGTCATACAAAACCCCCATTATTTGCAGGCTTGTATGCACCAACCTATACATTATATTGATATTTCCTCCCATCATTTTTACCCCATGCTCATAGTCATGCACACCTTCACTGACTGCTGCCAACAATAAAAATGTCTAATCTGTTGGACGGGCTTTCTCTGTCTGAAGAAAAGCCTGGCACAGGCAGGCTAATCATAAACCTCCCACTTCTCAATTAGAGACTGAACCGAACCTAATGGCAGGATTAAGATTCAATTGATTTACAGCAGAACAGAAAAAATAAAAACTCAGTTGTCTCTGTCTGTTCCCTTGGAAACCAATCAACCTGAATGGGATTACTGAATACATTTGTGACATGTCCATTTTCTACATGCTTCAGTCAGGCATGATAAGACGAGACTGAGGGACTGAACGTATAGAGGAGGGAGGTTGAACTTGGCGTATCTCAAGCTGACAGATTGGTTTTTGCCTCGTGGCACGACATGAATAACATGACAGAAGAAAATGTGGCTGTTAGCACTTCCTACATAAATGAGCTGCCACAGTCAGCCACAGCACCCTTTCCCTCCCTTTTATACTGCCAGTTTCCCACATTGTAAGTCCTGTTGGTTTGAGCAGAGCGTGCTGTTCGTTGTCACCACTCCAGGGCATTTAGGCTCCTACAGCAAGCCACGGCACCATTCCTGTTGTCCTTCAGAAGTCCTAGTTTTCATTTAAAGGGATAGTTAGTATTATTTAATATAGAGTTGAACGAGGTACTTATCAATAGTCAGTGTATTACCTCCAGTAGATTCCAGTCTGCAAGCCCCCACTTTGGAGGAGCAGAGAGGAGGAGCACCAGCATGTAAGTGAAGCAAAAAACTGCTGTGGAAAGGGTCAGCAACCAAAAGGTAATTCATCCTCTTAAAAAAGGTCCACCTAAAAAAAATCTAGATCAGTTTAAGTGTACGCTATTGTGATAGCCCACCTGTCCTCTTGTTAGAAGAACTGGCTGCACCTGAGAGTGGACATGAGCACAAATCAGACTGCTATCCCAGGCTGGTCTCTTCCGGGCTGGGCAGCTTTAACCTCACCTCACGGCCTCCTCACTGTTATAGTTTTATTTGGGTTTACAACTCCATTTCAACACTCACATACATTCATTCATCCATCCATCCACACATGCTTTTCACTACTGACAACAGCTATATCCCAAACTCCATCTCATTTCCTTGGTTAATTAAACAAACTGATCTGGCTATTGATCTTTGTGTATGTTTACAAACCTGAGCCAAAAGGTAACAAATGGGGGCTCGTCCAGGATCTGAACCCCAGACCATTCAAACCTGAGTCATGTTTGTGACACTACTATATTTAGAATATTTTCACCACTTTACCTTGCCATCAGATCGTCTTTTCTGATGGGAAGCTGCTGTCATTCAAGCCAAATATCACTCTCCAAAAGCAATCAAAGGACATGGGAGTTGCTGGTCCATTGTTGCCTTGATCTGTTATTTTGTTTGTGTTATTGTGTGGGTTTGTGTTATTGTGTTACTTCAGTGAATGCAAACTACACTTTTAAACACCAAAGTACCAGATTGAAGCACTGGTAAAGCAGCAACTCCTGTGTGCTGCAAGGTAAAATTTCAGATTTTGCCCGTGGAGTTTGGTTGGTTTGGAAAGAGTGATAATTGGCTTGTATAATGGTGGTTTCCCATCAGAGACCGTCTGCTGGCAAAGTAAAGTGCAGAAAATATTCTAAATGTTTTTCTCTGTGGAACTTTTTCTAAGTAGCTGAAATAACTTTTGACCCTGTCCACAGCAGTGCAATGCTTAGCTTTTGTGCTGGTGCCCCTTTCTGCTTCTCTTAACAGGAGACGTGCCCACCAGCAGGAGATATACTGACGATCGATAAGAACCTCATACAACCTTTCTTCAAATAATCTGAACTGTCCCTTTAAGGAAAGACCTGACTCCTTTTTATCCTCAGCCTCTCATCATGCAGGGTGGCCATAGAAATGTGCAGTAAATGATGAAATTGTTTCCCTTAATTGCCCTTCTGTCACCCCTGTTTTCCTTTACAGTCACTCTACTGATTCTTAACCTGATATTATTGGGGTGTGAAAATAAAGTGCTCTCATTTGCTAGCTAATTGCATAGTAAGAAGGTCATTGTCATTGTCAACAGGCACTTTCACAGACAGCAAGCTCAGCACTATGGCTGTATTTTCTGAAACTCCAGATGGAGCAGAGCGGCAGGGGAAGTGAGTGGCTGCCAGCCCGACCTCGAGTACTCATTCTGGGCTCCACATTGCAGCTTTCCTCCCCCCGTTCTGTCACCTTTTATAAATTCCCCACGTTTTCTGGGACAACTCATGCAGGCTGCCTCATTTTGCTCGGCAGCTACTGTCGCATTTGAGGGTTCTTGGGTGTTAAATCAGAAGAAAAATCATCTTACATTTATGTTAGAATGACAGGATAGCTCCATATATACCTGTGGCAAGATGCTCTCTATCTGATTTTAATGTGTATATGTGTTTTTTTTATTCCATCTCCACAGGCCAGAGCCAGCGCTAAGAAGTTTCGGAAAGTAACACTGACAGTCTCACCGAAAGGCATCATCATCACAGACACAGAGACTACAGACCTCATAGAAAATGTCTCCATATACAGGTAAATAACAAAGTAAAAAAGAAAATTGAATAGTGGTTGGGTTGCTTGAGACGAGCACTGCTGCACCGGAATTTACCTATATTCCCATTCACTACAGGTATTTTTAGCCATGTTAGATGCATGGCACCATGGATGGCAACGTCAGTCTGTTAATCTGCCTGTCAGCCCGTCTGCCCATTTGGGCCAGACTGAACCATCTCAACAACTATCGGATAGATTGCCATGAAATTGTCTGTTTTCATTAGAAGTGACAGCTGAAAGCAGTATAGGAGTCAAGAAATAAAGCATATACCTGAAAGTACAAACAGCAACGCAAGACAGAAACTAAACTTAAAACCATAAATTCCGTCAGAAGCTGCAAAAGTACTAAGCACTGAACACACAGAGACTTTTAACCACCTTTCTCTGATGGTCTCCTTTACTGACAGTTGAGTTGAGTCTTTGCTCTCCGGCGCTTTTCCGACGTTGAACTTGACGTGTCAGAAAAACAGGCAAACTCGTCTACTGGATTCGGATTCAGACATTTTATTATCCCAAGTGGGAAACTTGACTTGCAGTCGAGGCACAGGATAAAAAACAACACATGTATAAACAACCAGAGTACAGACAGACAAGAGGAACAAGAAGAACAGAAATGCCCCCTGTGCAAATAGAAATGCAATACAATACAAAACAATAAAAACACACAACATTCAGGAAAATACCAAATTACATGTGCAAATTTAGCATGGTTATTGCATAAGGTAAGTCCTATTGCACTTGAACCAGGGTACTCTAAATCTGAGGCGTGAGGGAAGGGTCACAAACTCATGAACAGGATGGTTTTTGCAGTCTAATATGGATCTGCTTGCTGATCAAAGATAGCCGTCAAGTAGGTCTGTGAGACACCCATCACCCTACCAGCCACCTTAATATGCCTCAGGTAAATTTTATCCCTGATGTTCAAGTTACAATCCCAGGCGATCACTGTGCACACACAAAGAGGACATGAAACATGGCGAAACAGGCATGGCAGACAACTTTACAACAACACACACTGATGCAAGCACACCTGCTGCAGGGTACAAGAGCAGCATACCAGCAATGGCAATGGGAAATCAGCTATTGAAGTGTCGTTTGTTGATATTTTGTGGGTTTACCTGCATTTAAAAAAACTGCATATACACGCTAATTTTTGTTTATGAACAGTATAAGATGTTGACCATGTCAGCACTATACCTGCTAAACATCGGCACATTAGCATTGTCACTGAGAGCACAAGTATTTAGCTGAAAGCACCGCTTTGCCTAAAGACAGCCTCACACAGCTGATAACATGGCCGTAGACCCTGAGGATTCTCATTGAAAATCACTGAATTCATATGAGAATATACAGAGAGGAATGAGTGACAAAGAAGTCAGACTCCAGCAGAGTGCACATTTTTGCTGCTCTTGACTCAATTTAGATTCCCATTCAGTGCAAGTATTTTTAGACTGTCATTCTGTCATTTAATGTTCAATTGAAAGCTTATTGAATCTTTGAACAAGTGTGTGCTTTTATATGTTGCAGTGACCTCATTCAGGATGACTGGCTTCATGCAAATAATTGAAAGCATCATGCAAAACGTTATATGAATCAAATTTTCATACAGTTATCTGTTGCGTAAATGGCTTACTTTATAAGAATGGCTGAACAATGTGATGTGATACTTAATAATTTAACATGAGTTTATTAAATGGGTTCATTTACTAAATTATTTCTGATCCATTTATTTCTTCTCATTAAACGGTTCATCACCTCTGTCCAACAGTGCTGGTAATCCTTCAAGTTGAGGACTAGAAACAAAGAAGTGGCTTTATCTGATACACTGAGAAACTGATACCCTCTATGTAGGTCACTTTCGCCTCTGTCCATTGCCTGGGCTTCTTCTGCAGGATTAAACCGAGCAGTTTTCTGCCCAGAGCTGTTGTGAGTCTCATGTTTGATCAATTCACTAGGAAACCAATAATGGGAGGGTGGGAGGGGGGTCGCTGGGGGGGTGTCTGTTACTGTCTCTCTCTGTCAGTGAAAGCTAACCTTTTCCAGCACCATGCTAGGCTTCATTCTACTAAATCAGTGATGTATGTGTGTGTGTGTGTGTGTGTGTGTGTGTGGGTGCATTGTGATATGTTTGGCTGGGTTCCCCTCTCTGGATGGCATTCTGTAATATAGACTGGGGCTCATGTCATTGAGGATTACAGTCTAAATATCATATGGCTGGACTGTGATTACAGAACAGGCTGTGATAAAGACAGTGTGAGTGTGTGTGAGAAGATACATGTGGTTGGTGTGTGTGTGTCTGTGTGTGTGCACAGGTCTGCACCCCCTTCTGATCCACCTTATCAGCGGTAACAGACCACAGGCCAGGGGAATCAGCTCCGTCTTTGATCTCCTCCTCTTCTCTCCTTATCTTTCCCTCCTCTCCTCTCCTTCCCCCGTTCCTTTTCACCGTCTAGAAAGAAATCTTTCTCTTCTGCTCACATTAACATAAACAGAGCTCTGAACGCAGGAATACCCACGACTAATTGCCCACTTTGAAACTCGCGCTGCCAGTCTCTGCCAATACTCCCAAGTAATGATACGAGAGAGATGGAGGGGCCACATGCAGCGCTGAGGTTGACTGAGGATTGATTTATCCCCTTCATGAGACCCCACCCCCACCTCCACCTCCTTACAGCCCCTTTTCCCTCTCACCCCTCCTTTCTTGTGTCTTATTTTAGTTGCGCATAATCCATTTATTGGCCAAGAAAGGAAGTGAAGAGTGAAAGAAAGTGGAGAGTGGATGTAAGAGAATGGATCAAATCAGACTGTTTATTGTGCATATCAAATACCGGAGAAAAGAGTTACATACATAAGGGTGTGTGTGTCCACGCATGGATGGACATATGAGCATTTAAATATGCACCTCACACTCAGAGTGTGTATATGAATGTGTGTGTTTGTAGAGTTAATTGTGTATTCACACTTACTGGAGGCCGGGCTGTTTCCCTCAGGGGGAAGCTTAGTGGGGATAGAAAACAGACAGGAAGACATTGTGCATCGCTTTGGAAATAGGATCCTTGCAGCCATGACCCTCCACCCACACACATACCCACACCCACCCACACATAAAACATGTTGTATCATCCTGTATCATTGGCATTTAAGTTTCACAACCTGATAGTACACCTAATTTGCACCATCAGACACTCAAACTATATTATTATGATCTTGATCTTCTATCATGATCAAGTCTGCCTTGTAGCGCTGCTGTAGGTCTAACAGCTGACAGGGAATAGACCAAAGACTAAATCACTCAGGAGGCTAATTCATGGTATTCTACAACAACAGTAAAGCTGTGTTATTTTGACAATTTTAAATATGAAATATAAAATATGGCAATACAGATAGCTAACTGTAACTGATAACTGTCACTTGCTCCATAGTTAATGTATGGACAGGAGAATGTTACTGATCTTCTCATCGATCTCTTGCTAAAGTGAACAAGCATAGTTTCCAAAACACCAAATTATTCTTTTAAATCAGAAAATGGATCAGAAAAAAGGACCTCTGAATTACTGTAAGTCATTTTGTGTGAAACAAAACAAAAATGTGTATTTTACGTTAGTGAGTCCTACACAGATTTATCATTGTGTTTCCCCCACCATTGCGGGGACACCCTTGGGACTCCCCATCCCCCTTGAATGAAACAAAATGTTTTATTTATGTTATTTACCTAAATAATGTGCACTTCATTTCAGCTCAGTGTGAGAGTCTTACCTCAGTTTAGTTGTTGGCAGGCGTGGAAGTAATTAATTACAAATACTCAAGTTACTGTAATTAAGTAGTTTTTTGGGGTACTTGTACTTTTATGAGTAGATTTTCAGGTTTGTACTTTTACTTGCACTTAAAGCGTTACTCCACTCTGTGAGATTAAGCCATTTTGTATGTACTCACTACTATGCCGATGTGATGATGGGTGAAGGTCTTCAGTTCACCAAACAATCCTGGAGTTTTAGGAGAAACAGGGTAGCAGCCTCATCCAGTACAATGGCAGTGAATGGTGACCACGGATAAAACGTTAAAAATAGCACACAAAACAAACACAAAATGTCTCCATCCTGCTTGTTTGGTGTAATCCAAGTGTCAGCAAGCCGCGACATTAATAATCAACCGCAAAAGACGCCATTTTCATCATGTTTTTAGCAGAAATATCAGTTGTTGCATGTAGCCGGTAAGATGTAAACATGGCGTTGATCTCGCGAGACTTCCGCACGTGCGTCCATTACGATATATACGAAATACTTAAGTATTTTTCCAACACCAGTACTTTTACTTGTAATTGAGTAATATTTTAGCAATGTAACAGTACTGGTACTTGAGTACAGATTTTCAGTACTCTTTCCACCACTGGTTGTGCATCATCACACACACACACAGCAGAGCAGAGTAGAGATGATGATGATGACAACTCGTTCCGTTACTGTAAGTGGATTAAACAAGAGAAATTTATAAATGTAATCTAAAACCAAAGATGGACATTTGTCAACCCCAAGCCAGTTGAGTCAAAGTTAGGCTTGTCAAAGTGTGTCTTGCATGTTGTGTCAGTTGTTGTCCTGTTAGCAGTTAGCATGCTAGCTAACACTGTCATCTGTTTCTGTTGGTGTGAGCTTCATATGGAGCAGGTTTACACAGTCACTGAACTTAGCTAAGGGGCAGAATCAGCCAGTTAACCCAGTGTATGGGTTAGAGGGGAAACGCTGTACCATGTACTCGATCAGTAGACATGTGGCATGTTTGATTTTCAGTATTGACAGGTACATAAACATACAATACTGTATAAATCCAGATATTGATACCCAGTTATTAACTAACCCAGGTATTGATAATATGACACAGACAGTGTAGCTCCCAATGAGCCGAACATTGTGAGGTGTTCGGCTCCCATCTGGACTGATGTTGCTAATTCATATTCTAACAACAACTCTCGGAGGCCGGGCAGCATATCAATCAGTAAAAACATGCAGGTCAGGAAAGCAGAGCTGAAACTAAAACTGACGCTCCACCTGGTAATGATGCAGGTTGTTGTGACATATCATTAGTTTTGTGAGAGATGTCTGCAGGATTCCTGAACAGTGATTTATACAGGACGTGCCAGCTTTCATTTCACCATTTTCTGTTTGTTTGAGCATTTGCTTTTTTTTCTTCCTAAAATGTTTTGATGAGTGCTTCCCTGCAGCAAAAAGCAAAGTGCTGTTTTTCATTATTGCACCATGTCGGGTAAAAAGTTGAACAAAAGTAGTTCACTGTTTGGTTAAAGAGCATACCTGCTTTATTCATTGTATATAGAGAAATAGAGGCTTTGATGTATGAAGTTCTATTGGGGCTTTGTACTGTAAATATTTAAATATTTCCATTGATATTCCCTCTCTGCCTCACAAACACCGGTGCTCTGCACAGTGAGGAGATCAAAGGCTGGTGGTCCACAGAGCCCCTTTGCAGATATGATGCAGACTGACAGCTCAGCTTCTGTTGTTCAAGCTTAGTGAAAACTCTGCGATGCTGTCAGTTATTTATTTATTTTTTTCTCTTGTTGTTTCAAGCTGAATGCTTATTCTGTGAGTGTGATCAATTGTGTGACACGTTGGTGACAGTAATTAAAAGGTTT
>JAJHUR010012429.1:25367-38846 GCA_027495735.1 Lutjanus campechanus | reverse complement strand
TAAAAACTCACTGATTGTTGTGCTCTAAAAGACTACAATCTATTTCAGCAATTAATGCCCTTTAGTCTTGAAAACTTGGGTTTAAACTACACCATGAAACTGAGCGATAGGACAACAATAACCATAAAAAGTGATAGATAAATCAATCTGAGGCTGCATCAGTAGCTCCACGTTCTCTTCTTCATTCTTTTAACTGATTTAACCATTTAAGTGATCTTATACCTACATACATTATGTAAAACAAACTGAGGAAGGAACCATCTGAAGCTATTAGGATGCGTCCACAGTTGATGCTGCACTGAGCAGACAGCTTAACTGCTGCAGGGGCTTCAAGTCCCATCTGTGTGTTTCGTGATGTTGTCCTATCCTTCGCCATTTTATCTTAGAGGTGCCATGTGAGCATTTTCTGTCCCCAAGTGCCCTGCCACTTCAAGAACTGTGCTGACATTTTGGCAAATATGCTCTTTGATCAACGTTCTTACTTTGCAACAACCCGACTGGGGCCTGTTTCATCTCTGTGTCTCCTCTATTACTGTTCTCCCAGGCATATGCACAGGAGAACAGATAAGTGTTGACATCTACCTGCGCAGCTCTTCCAGCATCTTCAAAAACAGGCTGAATTTCTCATTTGATTCAGATCAACAGACTCAAATCTTTTCTCTCTCTGACCTCCAGAGTCTCATTAAAACCTGTGGCCACAGAATCACATCTTCATCACCGTCTCTTCTCATTGATCAACTCTGTATCGCTTCTCTCCAGAGTGCATCTCATCTGTGATTACACAAACACTGCTGGGGCTCTGATGACTGCAGAAACATTCGCCGCTGGTAATTTTCAAGGATCTGAAGTTTATTTTGCTGTTGTACACTAAAATATCATAAATAAAATGATGACTTGCCAAATGCATGACAATGTACAGTGCACAGGTAAATACAACTGTATGAATGAGGACTGGATTATACTGCACGAGTTGTGCGATAGTTTTTAAAGGAACATTTTGATATTGTTTGCCATTTTAAAAACAGCAGCATCAGCTTCAACAAGCCTGGATAGCGGGTTTTGGATTCATTTTAATAATGTTGGGGTGAAGTGCTCCTTTTGATTAACTAATTAGCATACAACAAAGTTTTTCGTGTCATTATTGGCCAATAATGATCAGGTTTAATCAATCTAGGCATCTCCACTCGTGAGGATATGTTTCAGGATAATACACAGAGACACAGAGGTAAGACTGCCTCCAAACCCTGGTTACACGTGCTTATGAAATGTGATCAGGTTTCTGAATAGTTTATGTGGAAAAATAAAAAAACAGTGCCCACTGGTGGAAAGATCAACCTAACAGGCTGCAAGTGTACTGTATCTGGGTGTATGGATCTCTAGCAGAAGTAATGTGATCCATACAGTGTGAATGCATTAGATACAAAACATAGAAATTCTGGACCTCATTACTATGAAATACAATTATAATTATACTGTTTTTTGTTTTGTTTTTTTTGAGGGTGGAGCCAAAATCTATATTTGAGAGTTTAGTTTATGTAACATAAATGGATACTACACACCAACCCTTTTTGATCAACATATCATAATTTGGCTATTTTCTTATAGTTGGTTATTATGATCAAGATATTATACATTTGGGCTGCAACTAAAGATTATTTTCATCATTAATCTGCCACTTAGTTTCTTGGTTAGTCTATAAATTGTCCATCACAGGTTCCCAGACTGACAGTGTTCAAATTGCTTGTTTTTGACAACAGCTCAAAATCCCAAACTGTTAAGTTTACTTTAACGATAGACGAAAAAGTAAATACTCACATTTCGGAATCTGAAGAATCCTTTATGCTGCAGTTAGTTACTGGCCAACATATAGACAACACTGTGATCATATCAAAAAATTTAAAATAGATTTTTCCAAAGGGAGAAACCATCATCATCACTCTGCCTTCTACTAGAGTCTGCGCAGACAAACCTCTTCATGACAAAGGAAATTTAAAGGAATTTATGCTGTGCAGAAACATAATTGCTGACCTCCACCTACATGTGCTTTCTAAGAATAGATGAACTTAACACCTCCACACTGCCTCCTACTCAACCTGCTCTGCAAAAGTCACGCAAATAAATTGTTGACTCAATAAAACCAGGAGTAAAAGAGGTTGTTTTGGTTGAACAAAGAGCTTATTTGCCAAAAAGTAGCTGTCATCTTGTACCTCTGCTGTCCTTAAACGGTAAATCTGCAGTAAATTACACGGGGAGGAAAACTGCTGCTACACTGCTGTCTGTGGGGGGAAAACTCGCACTTTTTGGCAACAACACAATCAGTGATGTCATAGCAAGTAGCCAATGGACATCACCGATTGGGGTGTCCATTGAAGTGAAACCTGTAATTGATCATTTCAACCCATAAAGAGCAGTGTAACAGAGATTTTCGGCCCTTTTGCCCTTCAACAGATTTCTCAGACAACATGTGCAAAAATGTCAAATCCACACATGGAAAATCAAGAGTCAGGCCTGTCCACCCACTCAAGAACCCAACCCACCCACCCACCCCCTGAGCACCACCCGTCCTCGGTGTTAAAGGACCCAGACATGCCGGAGTTTACCTGGCAACCGAGAGAACAGAGAAAATCTCTTAAAGGAGAGGTGGCGAGGACGAGGAGCAGCCACTGAGAGGAGACAAGGGAGGGAGGAGGAGGTGATCGATGGGACAGAGGGAGGAGGGGGGATGAAGGGGAGGGAGGGAGAGTGAGTGAGACAGTGGGAGACAGAGAGACAGATCTGGACGAGGTTCATGCAAAACCACAGAGAAATTCTGCTCCAGGACACCACACAGCCGATTAAACAGTTTGAGGGTTTGTGACTGAGCTGCATCTGAGGGTTTTATCAATCAGAAGTTTGATGAAACGGATGAGAGAAAGTGACACTGGTGAGAAGCGAAAGAAGGTCAGAAAGGTACGAGATGATGCTTCACAAGTCTCTCTCTGAAGCACCTGAAAGAGTGAGCTGTTCAGCACTGAGATGAAAAAAGAAGAAAGGAAAGAGTTGTGCTGCTATCAGACATCACTGTTTTGGATTTTTTACAACCTATATGACACGCTTCCTCCATGTATAAATTTCTGTACTAACTTGCACTAATGCTCTTAGTTAGCATCATTTGGCTATTGATTGAAAAGTTTGGTGCCTATGGTCAAATAAAATAGGGGTTCTACAGACAAAACTGCTAACAGCTGACAAGTTGGAAATCAGTCCAGGCTGAAACTTCTTACATGTCTGCACACAAACACATGTAAAACAACTTTGCCTACATTAAATTCAGTCTACAAATGGCAATTGTATAATTCAAATTTATAAATGATTAAAATCTGATTAAAGAACAAGTAAACAAGACCACAAATCAAAAAATCAGTGCAAGCTTCTGGTTCCTGACAGCTTTCTCTGTCTGCAACATAAAAATATTAATTTTTGAAAGCCTTTTGGTCAGCGTCACAGAGCACATCACAGAGGTTGTTAAAGATGGCTGAAGAGGGCCAAAAATTTCAAACATGCTAGTTTTTCTGTCGTTCCACATGAGGACACAGAGACTGGGAAGGAAGGGGAGAAACAAAGCTTGAAAAATAGACAGAGATGAAGATGATGAAAGTGACACAAGTGGACAGCAGGAAGATGAGAGCTGAACATCAACAACAGAAACAGCAATGATAATGTAATGTAGGATTGGATGTATATAATTAACTGACCAGCTTTACACCAATCACAAGATGGGGCTGCAGTTGGCCTCATCAGCATGTCTCTCCACTATTCCCCCGTGGCTGCTAATGTTTAATCTGCATTATGTATTGATGAGTGATAGCCACGTTAGCAAATTGATGTTTTAATAAACTGCAATAAAAATGTGGTGCAGAGAGATCTTGTGGGAAGTTTTATTTGATGTTTTAATAGATGATGCTGCAGCCACAGTAACATCAGCATGTGCTCTCACACTTGTAGAAGACATGTTGTTGTAATACATTTTGAATGGATGTACAACAAACAACCCATTCTCCAAACCCAGAGTCACAACAAGTGTGAGTCACTTTCCCTTTCATATGAGGGATTACCCACTATTTATGCACCTAAAAGAAGAAAATCGTGGTTACTACAAATGTTTACTGTGTGCTTCACATTTACACCAGACTAGGCTGCTGTGGTAACATTTTGCCACTAGGTGGCAGTAGAGGCATTTAAACCTGAGTTGTTACACTGCAACTACCAATTTAACTGCAGTAAATTGATTAATAGTGGATTATAGTTCATAATTTTAATGCACTATTTTTCATCATTTTATTATAATTTGGAGAGGAGAGGCGAGGAGAGGAGAGACGATGGAGGTTCTGGACTCACCCAGTGTGGGAGCACTGAGCGCCATGACACCGTAGAATGAGAAGGGTCCGGTCTCAAACTTCATGTTCTCGTTGCCGGCCTCCACCTCCACTCGTCCCTGTCAACAACAACAACAACAAAAACAGAACAGAAACAAACATGAATTGTTGTGTGAGTAATTACAAGTGTGACAAGTGTAACAACAACATTCATTTATTACAGGTGGGATTTACTCTCCAAACTGCAACTCATCATTTCTGTCTCAGTACAGGCTAGAGCTGCAATGATTAATCAATTAATTGATTAGATGATGGAAAGAAAATTAGCTGTCAGCTATTTTGGTAATTGATTACTTGTTTCTGTCATTTTTCAAGCAAAAATGTCAAACATTTGCTAGTCTCAGCTCCTTAAATGTAAGGATTTACCGCTTTTGTTTTAAACACTTCAACTATTAATTGTGAAAATATTCGCAAATAAACTGATGATGAAAATAACGTTGGCTGCAGCCCTAGTACGAGCACAGTAGCATGACAGTGATAGTGAAGCAGCTATTCATTTCATTATGAGTTAGCATGTTAACGTTTGCACTAAATCACTTGCTCAGTTAACCTGTGAAATATCACAACTAGTGACAAATGTGGTGCTAATAAAATATTTACCAACTGTTTCAGTACTGCATAAGACATTCACAAAATTCTTTCGCTGACCATAATTAAATCTACGTGTATCCATCAACAACGAGTCAAAGTCTGAAGCTCATGGTTTTGTGCTTTATGTCTACTTTAAAGTTAGAGCAAATACCGTTTCCCCTCGACTGTCACTCTTTCTGAAGGTTAAAGGCCACTGAAGCATCACGTGACACAAAAGGAATTCCACTTAATGTCACGTGAATGAAATTTTTCTGCAGCTTATGTGCTGCTTTAGGGTCCAGAAACTACTGAGTGATCACATTACATCCTCATCTCCATCGTAACATAACTAGGACTGAAACAAATGGTTATTTTCTACTGTCAATAAACTGTGCGTAAAGTGTTAGAAAATATGATAAATGCCAGTTATAATTTACAATTTTAAGGTGACATTTTAAAAATTTTATTCTTCAAATGGCTTTTTAAGTGCAAACGATCACATAAGTCTTAAAATTCAGCAGCTCAGATGATTTTAACAATGCACCAAAAACTATGGCATACACTACCCAAGAGTAAGAGATGCCAGCTCTGTGGACACAACCTAATTATTGAACTTTGCATTTAATTAACTGCTGCTCTTATATTTTACATATTTTATTGCTGGTCTTCCTTTGGTTTAATTCTATTTTTTACAGTTTTTACACATTCATTGTTCTTTGCATCCCTGATGTTGCCTTTTGCTGCCTCTTTAATTTGTTATTCATTTGAATGCTCAGTTTTATCATGTAGGACATGCACTTGTTTTAATTCATCGTTTTATTTATTCTCTATTTATATGAAAGGTGCTATATTAATATATTTCTAATAATAAAGTTAATTATTGTTATTATTATTATAATTAAATGTCTTCTTTTGTTCAACCATCAGTTCAAAAACCTCTCAGACATTCAGTTAACTATCATGTATGGCAAAGCAAAGCATCAAATTCTGACATTTGATAATCTGGAACCACCAAATTTTGATCAAAAATATTATCAAAGTAGTGGCAGATTAATTTTCTGTAGCTCATCTAATCGATTAAATGGCTTATAGCTGCAGCTTTAAACAGACAATACTGGACTGGATAATTATTACTGATCATAGAACTGACAGTGCCTTGTCACCCTGACTTTCAGTTTTAATAAATTACACTGTTTGGCCTCTAGAGGGTGCTGAAATCACCGGTCAAAACAAGGTGGCACACAGTATTTATCAGTGACTGTGTCTGCATCATTTGTGGGAGGAAACATGTTTACTACGGCCTCGATTAGACCCTCGAACACACTCTATGAAACTGAATTTACATATTAGAACAGAGATGTGACTGCAGAGGACGATGTGATGCAAATGAGGAGAGGAGGGAGGCAGACCTGCTGAAGGTTGTTTCTTAGATTAAAATCAAGGTTGCTGAGACGTGGGATGGAGACATTAGAGTTGGAGGAAGAGACGGGGGGACCGAGAGGACAGAGGAGAGGACAGAAGGGGGTTAAGGAGGCCTCTGTGTTGGTACAGTGAGTTGGCCTGAATCGGCCTGCTGGAATGTGTGAACTGCAGCAACAACACAGCACAGTTAATCCACACTGTCATCCCTCCTTCCCTCCATCCTCCCATCCCCCCACACAGGGGCTGGGCTGATGAAAGCAGAACAGGTGGTAAAATAAAAGGGAGACAAAAAAGAAAAGGACAACCAAGGCAGTGCAGGAAGCACACTGTAGCAAACACTGACGACTAAATTAAGAGTCAGTTTAAGAACTTTAATTCCACGGTGCAATTTTAGTTCATTTTAGTTATTTTAACAGGAGTTGTTCCTCTGCAGAAGTTTGCTTTGTGGAGAATAAATCTACTGATGCTTTCAGTTTTACAGCATCATGCTGTGCAGCCAAGTACTCCTCAAACCTATGTGTGATCCAAGAGTGGGTTGGAGCCATAGACTGTATAAAAAATAGGTTGAAATTCTATTTAATAAACGATTGATGGTTCAAGCGAGTGCCCCGTCCTCCCCAGACCCAAGGAAGCTGTGCAGGCTGCAGGAACACTACAGGAGCACAAGACGAGTGCAACATTGTAATTTGACAATAACAAGCGACAAGTCCTACGCTGTAAGTAGATCAGCTGTGTCTAACTGTCAGTTGCCTGTCAAGGTCAAGTTAAGCCTGTTATCCTGAAAACAAAAGTCCACTGCTCCAAAATACACACGACGTAGTTGGAGCTCAGCCGTTGCCTGTCTCACTGCCTGCAAAACTCGTAAGACTCACAGACTCATAACCAGACACTTACTCATTTAGCAAACATTCAGCATTAATTTGAACTCCAATCCATGTGAAAACAGGCAAACAAAAACACACGAGTCAGAATAAATATTTCAAAGGAGGACACCGCAGCTTTAGGGTTGTTGTCAGAGACGCAAATAATTCAACTTATAATGTTTCTTTAAACTCTGATGGCATACATGGTCATTTCATGATTCATGGCAGTAAATATATTACAGATTTAGTCTGGGTTTTAAGGTTTTCCAAATATATCGAATATGACAGGAGCGGCTGTAGGGATATGTACTTAAAATGATGCACAAAACATTGAGAATATTTCCATTTGATCTGATTTCCATAAACTCCATCACATCTTAGGTTAATATTTCACCCAGCCTGAACTTCACACAGCATCAATATAGTGTTGGAACAAGCAGAACAAAATAGAATACATGACTAATGTCCTAAAATGCAAGATTTTAGAGGATTCTGTAGTTAAGTTAAAGGGAGAAATTAAAATTTCACAAGGAATTTCATTGTATTTTACATAAACGGGACAATCAGATCAGATTGTCCTGATTTAGTTCTGTGTACATTTCTCTTTAAGACCTCCTGGAACGAGCTGGCATGACAGAAAGCAACCATTAGCAAACATAAACGATCTGATACATCCATCCCTCGTGCTATTTCAGGGTGCATGCCAATTTAGAAACCTGGCTTGGATATTGCAGGAGAGGCGGGGTGGATGGGTGGGTGGAGGGGTGTCAGTCACTGAAGTTACCAAGTCGGCTGCTCCCATCACAGACGCTGTGTTGAATTAAGCTCACAACATCTCCCTACAGCTCGACAGCGTGCGCTTCACAACTGATGTCAACAATGATCAGAAATAAATCCCAGACCAAAGCCACTCTGACACTGCAGACACATTTAAAGCACAAATCCGACAGTTTCTCTGCTTTGGTTTTTCTTATAACAATCGATTCTGTCGACTAATTGTTGCTGCTCTGAAATATTCGATTCATGGTGACATTAAACTTAGAAAATTGGCAAATGCACTCGTTTGAGAATCTGTTTTTGCTTCATGAATGATTTGAACAATGACCGACTGTCAAAATCTACTTATATCTATAAATTAATTGACTAACCACTTAGTGCTGCTTCCCTGCTAACCGTAGCAACCTGTCAACATATTGCTGCGTCAAGAGCAAAATAAAGAGTTAAGTTGCAATGAAATACCTGAAAATAAGAATGAAATAATAAACAATTAGGGAGTAAAATGAGCGTCCAGGTAAAGAATGTACAGTGTCATACCGTTAGGCTGGTATTTACCCCCACACTCGTAAATCTATTTGTCCCTGCTAACATGAGCATGTACACATCTCTCCTCGCTGTTTGTTCTCTTTTTTTTTCAGGCCTCTGCTTTTGTTTGTGTTTCACGAACAGACTTTGATGTTCAAAAATAGACATGATTCTTCAGCTGTTTTTTTTTTTTGTGCAGAAAGTGAAAACATATCCTGTTAATGAGGACAATCTTTCCAGCTGTCAATACTCAGCTCCCAGCATGTAGAGATGCATTTTTCCTACCTTTCGGTTAAAAAAAAAGAAAAAAGAAAAGGTTAATTCACTGGGCTTGAATGCCTTTGCCGCAACGCACTGGTCGAAATTCATCCAGTTAGACACATTCACACCTGCTCAGTACAGCCACAGGACCTCTACCTTTGGCTGTTGAGTAATCAGAGGTCAAATACCTTGCTCAAGGACAACATGCTTCTGAAAAATGGTGCAGACAGTCAACCACTAGTATGTCATAAAAACTTCAGTTTGATGTTTCTTTCATAATCCTACATCTCTCCAACATCTCCTCTACTGCTGTCCTCCAAAAGTATGTAATGTTTACAGGAGCGTGACTTCTTCGTTTGACCCGTAATGCAAAGGTTAAACCTCCTTGGCTCGGTCGCCGGCTCTCTGCCACTTAAAGTATATCAGCAGATTTGGAAAGATGCTAATCACCTCTCAACATATGGTCAGCTCTGCGTGTATGTGAGCCTGGGCTGGGGTCACATACTTGGCCTGTGACACGTGCACATACACACACAAAAAAAACCTCTCATACATGCCTCACGATGAGCACGCGGAGGGCTGACTGTGGGCCGATTTGCAGTCCACGCTGCTGCAGGACGGCTGGTGTTCAATTTAAAGGGAGGCACAAGGGAGGGAGGAGAGAAAGAATAGAATCAGAGGGGAGGCGGAGGACAGGAGTGAGAGGTGTAAAGCCTGCCGGTGCTCCTGTCAGACCAGTTTTCCAAGATCTGCACTGACAGTAGAGCCTGCCAACACTTGGAACAATATACTGCACCAACACCGGGCTTTTATTAAAAAATAGGCCTTGCGAGGGTCACTGTGGTCCTCCACTGACACAGAGTTATCATTTTTATTTCTCATTATTAATGCTACAAGAAATAAATGTCAAGATTGCAGGAGAAATGTCCTCCACAGCCCCTGCAGACTTCGTCGGTAACATTTGCAATAAAAAGCTGCTTCAGACTTGAATTAGAGTACCTCTGTGACTTCTCTATTGCAGTCTGATGCACACAGTGATCAAAATTAAGGATGTCCCATTGTCCAAGGGACAATAACAATTGCACCTGGGACACAAAGAAATAGCGTCTGGGACAATTTTGGGACAGTAGAAAACTGATCATCACTAATTATTCATTTCAATCCAAAAAATGTGAAGCGGTGGCAACACAAGCTGTACACAGTGTCACATGCGTGCTTACACACGGTTAAAATTAAGTGTTTACTATGAGATATATTCAAAGTATCAGTGTAAAGCGAAGCCTGTTATCCTAAAATTGTAATAATTCTACTGAACAGTAACAACACTGATGCTCATTATAAATTAAAAAACACTCAAAAACTTCCTAAGCAACAAATTCCAAGTGCAAAGTATCCAGTAAGGATATAAGCCTTTAACAATATATAACTTTTCAAAAACCTGTTTATCAAGTTCATGAAGGGTCTTAAATTAGACTAAATGCTTCATCTCACCCTGCAGGGGTCAACTAATTATTTCAACATTTTATTTTTGTTATTTTAGCAATGTGGTCCACAAAATTATCTTTACATTGTTGTGGTTTTCTCCTTGCTTTTCTCAAGCTGGTGAGGCTTAGTTGGAAAAAGGTGATGTGTGGGATTGTTCGCTTATTTTTGCAGCAAATCTGATCGAACCACGCCCACACAGTCACGATTAGCTATTTTCTTTTCTTCTGAACTTTGACTTCAGTTTTTGGGCATTTCCAACCCAATCCAAGTGTATTTTTAGAGCACATTTAAAGACAACAACAGTTATATAGCAAATAGCATGAGAACCACATGGAAAATTACAAAGACCATAAAAGCAAAACCAGAAAAACACAAGGACCAGTTTAAAAGACAAAATATGACATGATGATATACTGGATGTTATAAATACTTTACGACAGGTTTTCAGCTTCAAACCTCACTGACGTGTCATTACAAACTGCTGCTGTACAGCCAAACATTTTCCAGATCCATAGAACTTTATTTTGAATTCTAGTGATGCTCATTAAGTTTCAAAATATACTAAAGATGTTGGGGGATGTTTTGGGGGATGTTTGTAGCCTAAAAAATGAAATGCAAGGCATCTAGAATATTTCCATTTGATGATATCGTGCAGCCATTAAAAGTTAACCAAAAAAGACAAAAAAGACAAAAAAAGAGTTTGAATATTTCACTCAGTGTGACCATCATGCAACTTTAGTGAAGGGCTGGAACAAGATGACGCAGATTACTAACTTAAGGTCACTTGAAAATGTAAAAAAAGAAAGGGGGAAAACTGCAGGGTTCATCATCATCATGTGTTTTTCACTAGTGGGTCAGAAGCCTACTTGCCAAAAGTTGATTTTGTTTGTCCCTGTACAAATTGTTTTGTTTGCTAACCGTTATCATACAATCACTTAATTGTCATGTTTGAAGGAGACGTCTAATGTCTCGTTTTGTCAAAGATATTCAGTTTAATATGGTAATAAATGAAGAAAAGCAGGAAATCCCCATATTTGAGAGGCCGAAGACAGTATTTTCTGCCATTTCACATTAAAAATTACTTTAACGTTTAATCAATTATCAAGCTAGTTTAATAGTTGATTCTTTACTAACTTGCCCGATCAGGCAAGTAAGTTGCCAGATTTATTTGCCCGAAATGACATTTTACTTTCTCCGGTCAATCTTCATGGTCGAGCCCTGAACTGTACGTTTTGGAGTTAAGTGTCATATCATGATCTACATGCCTTTTCCAAATGTTTTCACACAGAATACTTCTCATTTTATATGGACAAATCTGTTAACCAAAGCAGTTTTACCTGAGTTTTTATCTGCTATCAAAGTCCACAGCTTTATTACACTGAGAATACATGTGCAAGTTCAACACTACTAGGTTTTAAAAAAACACAATAAGAAAAACTTCCAGTATGGATACAAGCAGACACGATGATGAGCGTGATAATAAACCTGAGAGGACATGATACTATGACATCATTACAGCAGAACACCAGTTCGTACTCATTTCTAACTCAGAGCTGTGTTTCAGCTTAACGTTCAACAGGAGTGTGTGTTTCTGGTTGTGTGTTTTGCTTTGTTTTTTTGTTTTTTTTGTGCTGGGACATGTGCAGTGTGGGTGGGTCTTGGCCAAAGTTCAAGTTGGCACGTTATAACTCATCAACAACGTGAACACGAACCTGTGTGTCTCCATCCATCAAGCTGGCACACATTGAGGAGCTGATGTATGTGATCCCGACACCTCTCAAACACAGCCCTCTCTGTGACCTTGGGTGATCATTCATTCACTGCACTGTGACTGCTAAACAGGGAGCACGCGTTTGAGGAGTTTTCTATTTCAGTGATGAAACAAGTGAAGGTCGGTGAAGGCAGAGAGGCGAGTCATGAGCGCAGGATTGGGAAAAAACTGGAGTGGATGAAAGTATAGTCAAGATTTCAGGGAAGTAACGGTGACTATAGTGTATTAAGTATAATTCCAGTGTAATACAAGTTAATCTTATAGTTTTGGCCATTGTTTCTCTCAGTTTGGATGAAATTATACTCACTAAACAATTGCAAAGCTCTGGGATGTCACTATAATGACGGGGCAAGAAACACAAGAATCAGATTATCATACTAAACCACCTTATGTGAGTTCTGCCGGTAGTGCTCTCTCACATTAAAACGTAAATGTCAAATGTAGTTTGATGATTTTTGTGGACTTTGGATTTTAAACAACCACCACAGCTCAGGTTCATAGATGAGATAGTGGACATTATCCCGTGTTTTCCAAGATTGTAGCAACAAGCAACTAGCTAGCAATGGCCAGCAGGAAATGCATCGTTACCTTGAATAAAATACAGAATTCTTTATGATTCAAATAATGTATGTACACAACTTAACAAAATATATAAGATATGTCGAGTATTTTTATACCTTTAAATGTGGAAATATTACATTTTATAGCTTGAAAGGTAAAACTGAAAGCTGTTCTGTGATGTTTACGGTGACAATTTGTGTAAGAATTATATTGTTTGCCTTTGTTTTCTCTTAAACAGTCTGTGGGTTTAATAAAAACTCGTACGTCTTTCATCTGGCTCATGTTTCTTTGCTGACTTTTATTTTTAGTGATGTGGCCATGTTCCTAGACCTCAGAAACTGACTTAATGAATACAATATTATTAGAAAAAGAGAAATGATGCCCACAACAGTAATCAATCTTAGTTTTGACTAAAATTTGATGGTGCTAGTCATTAAAACTCTGTTCTGGCACAACGTTGACACTTAAAAGTAGTTTTTAAAAAATAATTTCTGAAAATATTTCACAGCTATACTTTGGTCCCTCTGAGCAGGCACTCAACAAGTCTACCAACACATTCACATGAACGAATCTGCAGCATAGAAGTGTAGAACAAAGGCTGTAAGGATAAACTGATGTACCGAAACAACTGTAGCAGGACATGTTACAGTTTTGTAGCTGGGGTTTGAAGACAGCCAACAAGGGGACAGTTTATAAAAATACTGAAAGGGAGCCGTCTGGTCATTAAACAAGGAGGGAAGATCAAAGTATTGGAATGGGGCCATCCTGTGAGTGCAGGGAAAGGCCAGCGTGTGTGTGTGTGTGTGTGTGTGTGTGCTGTCTCTTTTCC
>JAJHUR010012429.1:0-24792 GCA_027495735.1 Lutjanus campechanus | reverse complement strand
GACACTATTTACTGTGAGTTTTTCAATTTTATCGCAGTTTATCATTTCGCCCTAAACCGACAACAAGAAAAGACCATTAGCTGGAGCCCTGCACAACATCAAAAACTACCTGGTGTTAACAAAAAAAATCAAAGAATCAACAGGGCAATGTCCCAATTTACAACAGGCCTCAACAATAAATCTTTTGAAGAGTTTATTTGTGCATTTGTGTATTCCTGACCGTTTCCACACCACCTTATATTATCTCGATGCTTGTTATTGAACGCAGACATGTGTTAAATATTTTATAAATGAGAAATAAATGCATTTAGGCTGAGTTAACAGTCCATCTAATTGTGTTTATTTCTCCCATCAGGAAAATAATATAGAATAATTCATAAATTAAACAAAATAAGTGCATTTAGGCAGAATTAACAGGCTCTGTGTTTTTGACATATGTATGTTTTCTTCCATAGTCTTATTTATTTGAGGATTGAGGATTTAAGGATTGACTGTGTCAATGGCTGATTAACCACTGAGCCCTCTACCATCAGTATAAATGATAAAGTATATTGGTGAATTTCTCTCATTCATGCTGTTGTTATTCGTGCAGCTCTTTTCTTAGCTCGGCTTCCTCAGTATAGCTAGCCAGCTAAATTTGTTTTAATCTTCAGAGGCCGAACAAAACTAAGTTACAGACGTGTTGTGTGGAGACGAAGCACGGGGACGTGTGTGAGACGCGTGCCTGGCGGGAATGTGAGAGTTGATCTGCCTGCTGCCTTCACTGGAGACTTTTCTCAGCTGAGTGAGACAGTTAGAGGTTGCCATCGGAGCGCCAGTGGGATGTGGCGGTGACTGGTGAGTAAGTTAGATTTTCTGCAATAAACAAATGATGTCGTCACCCATCAGTGATGTTTCACTGTGGATATCGTCATATGCCAATTTGGTAGACATCGCCCAACCCAGTACTGCAGAATATGAGATACACGACACTAAATGGGGGGTGTAGAATAACTTACAAGAGGTACAAATACCAGCCTCCTAGAGTCCTAAATGTTTTCCTGTTTAAGACAAAGTAACTACACCACAGCTAGTTTAGTATATGGGCTGGACATCATTCCTTTCTTTCATCCAGACATGATCTAATGAAAACATTTTTCAAAGTCTTGAAATGACCAAGGTCAAATTTCCACACATTTCCAGAAGCTGAAGGAGCCCTGTGAACACAACAGTGATCTAACTCTGCCCACGTAGACCATCTCTGTTCTGTGAGAATCGCAGAGCATCTTTATAGACGCATGAATCACGCTGGTCATAAACAAACAGCCTGTCTGGTGACAGTGAAGATCACTCCCAGGAAAACACACACACACACATGCTCACACACAAATGTACACACACTATAAAAGGAGTGGAACAAGGACAGTGAATTATCGGTATCTGAGGTTTTTAGTTCACATGAATCTACTGGACTCCCACACATCAGACAGACATACACACATAATGCTAAAAATACAAACAAACATGCAAATGTACTATGTACACACAATGTCTCAAAATACACACACGCTGACAGAGTGACACACTATCAAGAGCTACATTCATTCATTCACCACTCAGTGCACTGATCTCAACATGAACTTGAGCCTTCAAATAAAACATGCGGTGATAACGGTAATGAGCTCAAAGCAACAGTAGGCATCACGTGACCGCAGTATTGCAGTTATGAGATAATGCAGTTATCATCACAGCCCTATAACATACTAGAGGTGTGTCGTGGCGTCTGTATCTGCAGAGACACCCACGTGTTCAGAGAGGAATCATAGAGCCATGCTCAGGTAAAGAGGTGGAGAATCTTTTTACCAAAAAAGGGAAAACATCAAACTTTCAACACGTAACAAAAATCTGGCATTTTTGCCTCTGTATCTGAATCCTACATGAAGTACCTGCCTGTCATATATATTAAAATTAAATCTAGAAATATCTGTCCTCCATGTCTTCCCTCAGATTAGGATACAGAAAAAAGTCAAATTAAGACAAAATAAAAGCTTGGTTTCCAGGGAACAAGTCATTCTTTTCACAGTTCTCAAACATGGAAAAAGTTGCAGACACTCCCTCCACTTACACCAACACCACACTAGATTTTTTTTTGACTCAATAAGCTGTTGTCACATGTCTAAAATAACTAGTGTCAAATTAAAACAATCTCTCTCCTTCTTCCTCTCCCTCTCCCTTGCCTCTCTGTTTCCAAATAAGCACTCCTGGAATGTGGGAGGATAATTTTGTTTGTAGGACAAATATGAGTAGCACACAAACTCACACACAAGCTAGTCCAAGACTCTTCAGAGAAACTACAAATTAATAATTCATTGAGTACTCTGCAGTGTATCTGTAATTACTGATATAAAATATTCACCAGCACAGGAGCTAATGAAAATACTCCTTCCTCTATTCTGGGCGAGTCATTAAATAGTTGTCTTCGACCTTCAACTTAACCTTGCTTTACCTAAATTAGATATTATCTGAGACACACTTTCATTCACAGAAAAAAACAAGAACAGCTTTCTGAGTAAAGACAAAACAGGTTGGAGGAGGAAAATAACACTTCCCATAAAACCCAGAGGATTTCCTACAGAGTCACACTTCACTATCCAGAAATATTCACACTACTGGCTCCACTGGTATCTTTCTATCCACTGCACAATGGTGGAAAATTCCCTCCCTGGCATGCTGACACTAAATGCCGCCCTCTCCAAATAGGTCTCAGCGGATTATTCCACATGTGGGGTCTCTCCACAACATCCTCAATATCCGGCCTCCCACAGAGGAAAATCTCACCGAGACGCGCGGCGGGGAGAAAGTCGAAATGATCCCCTCAATTACAAGGACCCAGCTAATGACTGTTTGGGGACAATGACATAACCAACATGTGGGAAATAAAGACAATGAGGCATAATTTTCCCACCCTGTGGGATTTGACCACGCGTGTACATGTACACAGAGTGGAAACGGCAGATGTGTTTACAGTGTGTAAGAAGGTAGAGATTCTCAGGTTGAAGTGAGTGTGTGTTTGGGATAAGTGTATTGACAGCTGACTGACTGCAGGTGAGAATCATGTTTCCCCCCCCTTCCTTCACTAAGGTCTTATATAATGGGGATCAATTAGTAAAGAGCATGTCCTTCAGGACCAGCAGCAACACCGCTGTCCTCACATCTCTGCCTGTCTGTCCAAGGTCACAGCTGTCTGAAACCTCATTTACCCTGTTTGACTTCCTCCTGGTTGTCAAAAGTATCATAGTATCAATGCTTTTGCAATACAACGTGTTTAAAACAATATAGTACAATATAGTGTATATCATAGCAGTACCAAAACTATTATAAACATGATCTAAGTGTTCATTCAAGACCTCAATGCCTGTCTTTACTTGAGCCCTTGAGTGACGGGATTTTGTCATCAGACACAATGGCATTTTGTCTGTCTTTCAGACAGAAAGAGCTACTTGCAAACAGCATTGAGAATCCAAAACTCCAGCAACGCCTGCAGCATATAGAGCGAGATTATTGTTAGATTGACATGTTTCAGCTTGTCGATCTAACAACAAGGGTTCTAGAGTCTCGAACAGACACGTACATGATAGGGATGTTCCTGGAGACTAACCTCTCTGTCGATTAAACCCAATTCTTAATTTAGATTAGTTGACTAGCCTAACAGTAAGTAAAACAACTTTTCACACTGAAAAGGAGTTTTAAGAGAAGTTAGTTTCAAACAAAATAAATATTTGGTTAATCAGATATCATGATAATTATCCCATCAGTAGGAGGTGGTGTGTTCATACCCGACTGCCACACAAACAGCAGAGCAGAGTTTGAACAGAGTTTGACTTCAACCTCCTGCAGCCTGGCACTCCACCAAATCTGACTCTTAAAACCCTTAAAGTAGTCGTAGCTAATCTCCTTATAGAGTTGATTGACTTTGAAGAAGCAGTGACTCCAAAGCTGTTGTTGTTATAACAACACATTATCTCACAGCGTTTTGGGCATTTTCTTGATCGTCTAGTCTTAATTACTCTGAACAGACTGCACATTAGTGCTGCAGGGATGCTGTATTTTATAGGCCAGCCCCGAAGTTACCATCGCTCTGGTTCCCTCCACAAAAAAGACAATGGGACTTTTCCAATTGCATTTTGGATTAGTGCAGAAAATACGCTCTGCGGTGAACAGAAGTTAATGACAGTGACATGTTTTGTTCAGTCAGCTGATCGAACGAACACCAATTTTTGAAGTGTACATGCCACCAGCAGTAAAAAGCTAAAGGTAGAGTATAAACAAGCTACATAACAGTCACATGACTTCACATCACCAACACTAAGGGACTAGTGTGATTATCATTAATGTCACAGACAACCACTGTCTCAGTTAGCCACATGTCGAAACTTCCTTTTTTAAGACCTTATTTCACATGTCTAACCAAAAACTTATTCAAAAAAACTACTGACTTCAAGACGAGGGAACCAAAGGTGCAAATATGCTAACTCAGGTTAGCATTTTGATTGAGTCCCTCAAGTTTTTCTGAGGGGTTTTCTGTATATTGACAATCCAACATTTTGTCAGACCACAGCTTGGTGAAGAGAAGAGCTTAGAAACGTTAACAGGGATTCAATCATATATTAACTATATTATGTACACTAAAGCATCTTATATAACAGGAGCTGTTGAGACATTTGGGCCTTTTCCTTCAACTTACAACTAATCTGTGATATGGCAGAATTAATGGTAGCGGAGGTTGTTTCGAGTCTGTTCAGAAATGTTGTTCTGTGGCTGATCCGAGGTGTGTGGACGGTCGGGAACAGCGGTGAGGTGTAATGACAAGAGGAGGAGGTGGCGGTTCTTGTCTGATACCACCTTTGTGGATGGTGTGTAATAAACACTGCTCAACCTGCGAACCACTGATCTGACACCAAATATGCACATAATTTACAAATGTGAATGTGCTGTAAGAACATGACAGGAAGTGGTCAAAATGCTCCACACGATAGCAAGTCGCCATTAAAAGTAGACAAAGGAGAGGAGGAACTGTGCCGTAGCGGCCATTAGCAAGTTTGCTCAGACAGCAGTACTACAGAATACAGCCTCTGAGACCAATACAGGCCGGTTGATCAGAGTTACAGCACTTGAGGGGATTTAATGCCACAGTGGCTCCAACTGGACTGGACTTATACTGTGCTTAAATAAATAAAGAAAATGTGCGGTCTCCTTGCTGGTTGTTCTGACACATTCAGAGTCATTATCCTTTTAGCCAACAGGAAAATCACCTTGTGTTCTCAAAAATATGTATTTAAGTATTAAATTCACATCATAAACGTGCAACGACTAGTCGACTAACGGCTTGAACTGATGACTATTGGTCGACTAAGAAAATCTTTAGTCGGGGGCTGCCCTGATCATCACAACTGAATTGTTACTATAAATGCAACAGTAAAAAATAAAGTTTACAGAACTAATTAATACCCACAGCAACCAATGTATATTGTAGCCAATTATTTACCAACTATTTTGATAACAGTTTAATAGTGTTAAGTCATTTCTTAATTTTAAAAAAATACGAAAACAGTGAGCAGCATTTTCCACCATTTTCTGACGTTTCATAGACCAAACAACTAATCCATTAATCGAGACCATTATTTTACCAGCTGTTCATGTGAATTCGACTGTTTCATTTTAAACATTAAAAGATGTTTTGTTCACCTAACCTAAGGGAGAGTATTGAGCCTTCATGACTGACGTAATTTAGGATCTTAGTCATTATTGGCAGTTAACGGCACTCTTGGGAGATGATTTTGTTTTGGTTAAGCCGCTCTTGTTCAGTGACTCACCTTAATTCTGCACATTTTCAAACACACAAACACAAACCCAGACAAACACCAACACACTTTGCTTTATCAACAGTTTCAGGACCCCTGTTGGGTCGACGCTGTGTACAACGCCTACCGCCATCTGTCACACGCTGTAGCTGAGAGGCGCACTTTACAACAAGGTAGACCGCTCGGAGCAGCTAAGCTCCAGATGCACTCGGTGAGAGGAGGACTCGACAGGTGGAGAGAAGGAGGGGAGGGGGTGGAGATGAGGGTCAAAGAAAAGAAAGAGTAAGAGTGTGTGTGGTAGGTCAGACTCACAATCCAAACTGCACAGCTTTTATCCGGGCTGAAGCAATGGGAGTATGACATTTAGAGGGCGGGATGTGTTCATCACGGTGAGTCAGAGGGCTGTTATACCTATCTACCTGTTCTTCTTAAAAGTATTCAGACTCCAGGCAGGGAAAACGCACCTTAATATGTTATTAGACAAACTTGATTTTCAAGGTCAAACTTTGCAAGATGACACTGCATGTCCACACTAGGTCCTGACAAACTGCTGCTGTTTCTTTTGTAACAGTAGTTTGGAAATGTTTTGTCTGCTACTTCTCTTCACACTTTTTTTTTCAACCTTTCAGTGACTTTTACTCTTCCTGTGGACTGGTGTGCTACAAAACTGTGTCAAGTTCAAATCCCCTTTTTATTGGAAGACAAGCAACAATACCAAACTATTAAGACAAGAAGTCCTTAAAGTGATCAGTAATGATGTATGATGTGCAAAGCTAATATGCTCAGAATGACAATACCAACATTCTGATGTTTAGAAGGTCATGTTGACCATATTCGCCATCTTAGTCCAGTGTGTTAGCATGCAAACATTTGCAAATTAGCACTAAATGCAAAGTTCAGCTGAGATTGCTGATAGTTTTTGCAAGTTTCTGGAGAAAATAACTTTTTGATCCGATAATGGTTGCTGGTTAAAAAGTAAATGGATCAGAAAAGTTCAATTCATCCTGAGTGGAACGCGAATGTCTGCTAAAGTTCATGGTAATCTATCCAATAATTCACTATTCGAATTAATTCACTCAAAACCACACGTCATCGTCATGGTGATGCTGGAGAAACTCAGGGTATCACTATCAGAATACATCCTCTGGAAACCATGAATGTCTGAACTAAATCTCAAGTCCTTAAACGATCGAGTTAAGCACTTACATGGTTATCAAGTGCTAATATTTTTCTGTTGAACGGATTATCAAAGGTTTACACCAGCTCTCTCAACCTGATTAAATGTTCCTTCCAATCGGGCCGGATGGGACCAGTCTCCTCCTCTGATTGAGGTGGTTACATGACTGAGCTATTATTCAGATTTATAGTGAACTATTTAGGTCCCTGCAAACGCAGCTAATGATCAGTAACAATGCATTTTTGATTATCTACATTTCCATGACAACTGTGCAAACTCAATCTGCTGATGAAGATCATGTGATATAACCAGAAGCTGTGGAACGGCAACTAAATGGACCCTGTGTTCAGATTGCCTTGTCGGCTGCAATTTCCAGTGTCATGAACAAACTCAAACAATGTTTGCTGTGCAACTGCTGTGCAACAACATTCAAAACAAAACAAAATGAAAAAGAATTACCGTGATTGAATCTGGCTGTAGAGATTATGTTAAGAGTTATGTGAGAGTTGAAATAAAACTCAGTATTCTGTGGGAATATACAGCATTCAGACCTGCTCTTTCACCCACATTTAATTAACAAGCAGCTGCAGACCCAAATCACGCTTCACCCTCTCTTCCATAATCGCTGCGTACCTGCAGGATGAGGACGAAATAGTCGACGGGCTTGCCCCTCTGGTAGACGTAGTGATGGGACGAGCGCTTGTCGCTTTCGTTGAACTTGATCTCCTGGATCACATCGGGGTGGCGCAGGATTCGCAGCAGTACCTTGTCTGAGATCTGAGCCGGGTTGAACAAGCTCACCTCTGCAGGAAGAGAAAACAAGTTTTACTTTCAGGGTTTTAATTAAGACCTTTTTTTTGTTTAACTTCGACCAAATTCATTTCTGGATGCTGATATAGTGCAATACACATACAGGCAGGGCTGCAGGATAAATTGTGATGCAATCTTGTTTCGAAATGATGATGATTCACTCACTCAAATTCCCCTATGCATTCACGTCACGCTGCACTCACATGGTGACTTATTTGCATCAGAACAATCCCAGAACTACACTTGCAAAACAATGCATGCAAAACGTGCCGTCAATTCTACAGTCTCACATACAACTCTATCAGCGTTCTCTCATTTCTCTTCCTCATTCACAGCGCTACGCAGTCAGTCCCTGTTACTATAGTAACCACAGCATGTGTCAAACAAGCAAGAAGGAGGCAGTCAGAAGCAGATTAGCTAGCATACTCAGAGGAGCTGGAGCCAGAAAGTTTTCAAGTGACACAAGGTTTTGTTTTTTGTTTTGTTTTTTTGTCGCTTTTAAGTTTAAGCCAAGCACATTGATATATGTGAAATTAATATTTTTGTTGAAAAACTAAAACTAAAAATCATGCCAGAGAATCATGATCTCAATTCTTAGAAAGAAAAAAAGAAAATTGTGATTCAAGCTTTAGCAAGAACCGTGCAGCCCTACGTACAGATGTTTAAATTATAGAGATGCACCGACACAAGTGAGTAGCAGATACTTTTTAACTGTAAAATAATGTGCTGGCATCACTGATACAGGTGCTGATTAAATCTGTCACTCATGCCTTTGTCAGTAGTACAGCATGACAAATAGTTACATAAATGCATGTGCCAAGTACATCTGTTCAGGTGATTATGTACTTAACAAAAGAGTGTAACATATTTAAAGCTATAAACATCGCCTAAACAAAGTAAAATAATTAAAAGGTTTACAGTGATCAAGTAGAATTAAAATGTTGTTAAAGCTACTACAAGGAGTTTTTAACTCATAATGAAACAGTCTCAATGTAATACTGATGCCTCTATATGACCTAAATAAGCAAATGAGACCATCCACAAGAAAATCGGATATTTCTACATAATTGTTCTTAGTTTCTGTCACTGGGTTGGATTCCCCTTGAAATCAGACTAAACAAGCCTGTGTTTACATTTTCCCAGGCAAAGTTACAGTGAGAAGTACGACAGCCTGTTACAAAGAATTTAGATCTTTTTATTTTTTATGTTATTTTGTGGTCAACACAGAGGAAACGCCACCGCTTTTGTCCACAGGGGTCTCCACAATGTGAGTGTAAGTGTGAGAGAAGGATTATTCACACAAAAGGAAAAAGTTTTTTAACAGATTTTTCCCCATGCTTACATTTCATATTTTTGTGCTCTTCTTTTGGTTAACTCATTACACCTAAAATCTATTTTTTAAACAATGCAAATAATGGTTGATTACAAAGTCAAAAAGCTTGAACAATGAGTTAATTAATCAATTAGTTGATAGATGGTAAAATAGTCTGTAAGCTATTTTGATAATCTATTAAGTGATAAACTGTTAGTAAGTAAACTTCCACTGGTTCCAGCTCCTCTGATGTAACTGCTGTGTTTCTCTGTTGGAAATCAGATTAAAATATTTTTAATAAACAAAATTTGGCAGATAAATCTGTAACGAAAATTAATCATTTGTCTTTGGAAATTCTGCAAATTGATAATAAGCTTTCTGGTTAACATGAGCACATTTACAGTGATAATGATTAACGTCTTTTATCCCTGTCGAATAACAACTAGTGAAAAGTATTTGGTTTATGCGTATTTCTCAACTGCCGTACGCCAGGCTGTTGCAATCAGAGCTCCAACGTAAGTGCCTTCAACCCCACCCGAACTGAGAACAAAGAAACAGTCCACCCTGCAAACAAAACCCTATGCAGTACACAGTGAGAGGTGAGGCATATATGACCAGTGTTGGCACTCGTCCTCAAAGGCAAACAAACTCCTTTCACTCTGGTTTACATATTAAGTCAACAAGTTCATCTGGTTTAGTCAAAAAAAAAGAAAACTGTGGCTTTGACGAACTGTTCCATTACATTTCAATGATATTCAAGTCAGAACACTTTCACAGCCCATAAATTTTATATTGTTGTGATTTGTTAATGGTTTTTTTTTTGCCATTGCAAAACACTGAAGTCCTTAAACTTGAAGGAATTACAGTATGGTGTTATAATGCATTTGTAAAAGTCCCTTATAATCCCTGACTTTCCCTGACTGGAATACCTGCCTCAAACATTAGTGATACCCCCGATATCCCATGTCAGATCAGACACAATCTAAAAAGAGCTGGTTAAAGATCGTTGATGTGAAAAAGAACAAAAAAGGAAAAGAAATAGTGAAACAGTAACTTCCTTGGCTGAAAATAGAACCTCTAGAAAAATGAAAAATCAAATTCCTGTGTAATGAATCAAGACAGAAATATGAAACCAACAGCCTGAGAAAGAAAACAGAAACACAGTCAACACACACTGACGTTATGCCTGCAGAGAAGCAGACTCTGGCATGCTCCTGCACCACAGTGTCTGTGAGACGAGGAAGTGCTACGTCATGCTAGCAGCGGCTAGCGCTAACTGCTTTTGGCAGAGTGTACCAGCTGATGTTCGCTAACTGGACACATTGCAACATGTTCTCAAATGATCTGGACCAGTGGCGAGGCATCACATCCAGCTGGCCAAAGTCCAGAGTCTTCTTATTGGGGGTAAGCACAGACAGGGACACTGCATGGATCTTAAATAGATCCTCCAAAGAAATAAACACATTTAAAACTCCTCCCTGCGTGTGTGGACCTGCCTTGCTTGTCAGAGGGCAAGATGACAGAATCCATCATGTCCTGACATCCTGAGGATAATCATACTGTGGCTGCATATTAAAGACCTTTGTTCATGTTGGTTTAAGTCATAAATGATCTACTGGCTGCGTTTTTGTACAGGGTTCCTACACATTTTCCATTTCAACATTCCATACTTATATTTCCAGACTGTTTTTTTTGTTCCTATTTCAAATCTTTATCTAAACAGACTTTATATTTGGGATTGTCAAGCCAGCCCTCAGAAAACTTGCATTACTGTTGCCATTGTGTCCTGCGCAGAAACATATCTCCCTAATATTTATAAACTGCATCTATTCCTGACTGATCAGAACTTTTGTAATTAAGAATCATTAAAACATTATTTGGAGAATCTAACATGAGTTTGCATAATTGGTCAATGGCAAAAAATACAAAACGAGCTCAAGGATATTTGAAACTGTAAAATTACAGCGTGAGGCTGAGGCAGAGCTTACATTTTCCTCATATGACAAAGTGTTTGACAGCATCATCCGCACTGGCTGCCTCCTCCAAGTGCCATGAAAAACACTCTGCTTGAAGAGGGGCGATAGTCTATTTTTCCATACTGAGTAGGAACACTGAAAGTAAATGCCAGAAGGTTGTAGCCGGGTACGGTCAGGTACTCCTAACCGTCCCTCATGTTGGAGATGTCCAACAATTTCATAAAAAGATTGAACCTTGCTCTCTTTTCCCATTTGGATTCTGAGCCAACCTGCCTTTATCTTAAGCCAGCCTTTGGAAAACCTGCACTTACCCATTGTCGCCACTCAGTTCACACTTTAACGCAGAAAGTTGGACGACCTTCCACTGTCAAACGTCTCTGCCCAAAGAGGAGGTAAATCTAAATGTTGCTAACTGTATTTGTACTATTTTCCCTTTACATATTTAATAAATAATATCATATTATTGTTCTCTTCATTTGTTTATTCTCTTTTTACAGAAAAGAACCAGAAATTAGTTGGAAAAGAATTAAATAATTGTGTTTTTTACCGCATCTGTGAAGCCTTGTTTGTTCATGGTGTCCATGGAAATGACAATGAGCGCAGCCCAAACGGTATGATTTCCTTATGCTGTTTACTTTTCTGACAATTAGATCATTGCATAAGTGACAAATGTTTAGACAAGTTTAATATTTGGTTATTTGTACTGCCCTGTATATATGCAATTCAAAGATTCATGACACTCATCTTATACTATCAATGTTTTTTTTTTTAGAAATTCTGAATTTTATATGTTAGAAAAGAGAACTGGGTCAATAGTCTGGAAACACAAATATTTTTCCAACCTCTCTTTTCCTTTTTCCATACTTCTTCAGACCTTGAAATGACTAAAATCAACTTCCATACTTTAGGAACCTTGTTAGTAACATTGTGATGAGTGGCTCGGTGTATGTGTGTTTGTTTGCATCAGTCCGTTCCCCACCTGTAGCCAGGAAGCGATGGGCAGCCAGCAGCAGCTGAGGAGAGACCTTCACTTTTGATTCGCTCTCGTGTTTGAAGGCGGAGAAGTCCCTCTTATTCTTATTGGGTGCCACCTTTTTCCTGGTGCGGTTATCAGCTGAGAAGTGACACACACAGCAGACGTAGTTATACATTTAAAAAAATCTACCGTTAAAAGAAATCTCAGCTACTTATTTGCTTAATCGCATAAACTGATATCCCCGAAATAGTCTGTTTACATTTATCTAAAAGATTACACAACAGCAGTTTACAGTAATTAAAGAGATGAGAATAGCCTTATCTGCACTAACTGAATCAAGAGATAAGATGTGATAAACAAAATCCAAACTCACTGTAAAGGTCTGATTCATCCAGAATCTCTGATTTTATTATCTCCTCAATCACGTCTTCAAGGGTGACCAACCCCAACACCTCGTAGAAAGGATCTCCCTCCCCCTCGTTGTTCACCTTCTGGACGATGGCCAGGTGGGATTTTCCTAAGTGGAAGAAAGAGAATCATCATTAGTCCGATTTTCAGCTGGTCAGTCCATCCATTCATCACGGCCTGTCGATCAAAATATCAAAATTTCAGCCGGGAGTGCAGAAGGCAACACTTGGTGAAAGTAATGCACCATAAAAGTAAACAACACATCAACAAACAGAAGAAGAGCACAAGCATCACGTAAACAATGCAGCGGCCTCTGGTGATCTAAAATCAGGTCAGGTTAGGTAAAATCAAAATTAGGTCATTTCGGGCAACGCTGCGAATCAGTAAGCAGAACTGATTAACTTAGATCAAAGAGATTAAACAGATTGTCTTTCTGAATAAATTGTGTGGCTTGCCGTCAGTGTGCAGGCGTTAAATGTTTTTTTTTTAATCTATGCTGCTTTTTAAAAAGCCCTGCACCAAAGTGATAAGTGTTTAATCACACCCCTTCAGCAGAAGAGATAATGGCAATACTGGACTTCTGCATCAACACGTTAAAATTCCTGGATTTATCAAATTTATTTATTTGATAAATAGATATTCCACTGTGGTTATTTTATCCATAAACAGTTTCTGTGTAGATTATTCCTTTAAATAACATGATGCACATATATCATAATATAAAATGATGATGATAGAGGATTTTATTCGTATTGCTTACCTCTACAATACAGCAGTCACAACTTTCAGATAAAGTTTCTACCAGTGTTTTATATGTATGTCAGAAATGTGTTCAACTATAATTATTGGACCTTATGCTGACATATAGTACAATTAAGTAAAAAATATTCAAGGTGAACAATGATAAACACACAGCGGACATTCAAATGTTTCTATTATGTCTCTATCTTAATACTATTAAATGCACAGTATGTAAATTCTGCTGCCAGGGGTCTGTCATATCAAAACGGTAACATCATTTCCTGCAGTCGTGAGGTAGCAGAGAATCATGGGAGTTGTTAGCTTCACTGTTGAACCACCACAACTGTAGATGAAAATCTATCTGATGTGACTCAGGCAGAAATTATGTTCAAGGACAAGGTAATGTATTTAAGTTTTATCCACACGTTTAGTCACGTTTGCAGACTTCCTTCCTCGCTCTCTGGCGTATGTTACATTTTACAGCTTTAACACCGTCGACTAAATCTGAGGTTACAGATGCTTGTTGCCTCATAACAAATAGAGTAGATCTACCAATAATGACATCTAGTACACAAATCTGAAGAAAACTGTACACTGCACATTCACTCTGATATTAATTCCCCCACTGTTTCTTTCTATAAGCAGGTGAAGCTGGATCGGAGTCACCACTAGTCCTGTATAAACAGCAGCAAAATGAATCAAAGAAGAGCTAGATAATAAAGTGAAAGTGTGATGTATGAACATTTGAAACATGTCCCACTCATGTTGGCTGGGTAAGTAAAAGCTGCTCTAGGTGCTTTCGAGAGCTGTCAAGATTGTTTCAGCTCTATTCTACATTTTCCTTCAATATAAAACAGCAGACAACTCAAGACTTGATGCTAATGCTTAAAAAGTTCATGAACCTTCAGCAGATTATGTAATACAGAGCTGTGGCTGTTAGGAAGCCCTGGTGGGAGTCAAATTATCATTCCTCACCATCTCTTTGCCTACCTTTATATATTGTTACTGTGGTAATTTTCTACAGCTGCTGCTGAATTTCCATCATATCAACAGGTCTTGGTTTGTCCACTCCAACATACAAACCTGGCCAAGCCCCTCGATCATGACAAACAATCATATCATGATGGATTCCTCTTTGAAAGCAGCTCTGCCCTAACATTAACCCATCTGCCCACTCCCTCTGCTTGCACCACAAACAGCCTGTTAATGTGTACAGGTTGTTATAGCTGGGGTTGGGTCTGGACTTTGGCCACAAGCCTTACTGTACAACACAAAAACACACATGTACACCAAGACGCACACACACGCCCTGCTGAACCCTTCACATGACAAAGTGCTCGAAGTGCAGATGGACGCTGGCTGGCTGCAGACTCTCAGACAGACAGACAGCCGCGGCAATGCTCTGAATTATTAAGAGTGAAGCACTCAGAGGAGATCTGGGGGTTCGGTCCCCAGGTGGATGATTTCCTCAGCTCCACCCAGACAAAAACACAGTGCACATATGGGGATACACATACGAGCGACTGGTTTAACATACCCTCTTCTCTCACACTCTCATGCACATGTACACACCATTAAGCAATTGGATCTGAACAGCAGGACAGCTGAGGGCGAGTGCACCGATTTGATTCCTAAATATAGAAGGATTTTACTCTCATTCTCCCCAAAACCACAAGCTATCAAGTCATGATGAAGGATAAAACGAGAGAGAAGAAGAGGTAGCGAAAAATCACAAAGGTCCAACGACTGACTGTCTCATGTTTCCAAAAGGAGAGCAGCAGATCAATGGGCTTTACAAAGAGCTCGTATGACCAGCAATTACAAGAAGACCAAAGGCTATAAGTGTTTTGTCTTTGTGTTTGTGTCCTTGATGTCTGCCTGCATGTCCTGGCAAAGTGGGCGCTGCTGGCACGATGACATTAACACACGCCACACATTCTCAGCTTTGACCTTGCTTGGCTTTACTACATGAATAGAGCAGCGAGACTTTGAGGAAGCTGTTTCCAACAAGGCCGGCTTTACTGTGTACGTGTGTGATGTCAGAAAGGTCCTTTTTTAAATAAATAAATGCAGGGGTGACAAGTGTGTGCAGGAATTGGCTTTTTTTTCTTTCGACTGCGGTGTCACGACATGAGATGCTGGGGGTGGGCGGATGATCTACTGTATATTTAGTCTGGACGTTCAAGTCTCGAGAGGCAGCAGCAAGGCTGGACAGTCGTCGCTGGCAACTCCTCCTCCACTGAAATTTCTATTCTGGGCCAGAATAACCGTTTCACATCAATTAGAATTCAAATTAATGCCGGATGTTCGCTGAATGAGTGTCTTTACTTTCCTGTTGTGTACTATATGCTGCCACTCATTCAGTTTGCAATGGCTGTACTCCAGTGTCTATTGTTGTTTCAGATCACTGTATTTTGCAGCCCCTCTCCCTGATTGCTCTGTATGTACAGTATATTCTCTTCTATGTGTTTATTCGTGCTTTTATGTGTTTTACTCTGGGTACATATAAAATTGAAAGTTGAAGTAGCTTTAAATTGATAGACAAGTGACAGGTATAAACAGCTGATCAACTTGTCAACAACTTGTCAATTTACAATATTGCATGCTCACTGCATTCCTGCGGGATTCCTGCAGCCTGCAGAGCTTTTTTTCAAGTCTGAGGAAGAGGGGATTGGGGGGAAAACAACTCCCTTCAACCACAGAGCATGTAGGATTTCAACCTACTCACTACTTGGACTGCTGTACTCATTTTTGCATGTGCAATTGCTACATATTGCACCTTTAAATAGCGTATATGGAGCAACATGGGATACAGCTTCTTGCATGGACATTAATGAACACTTCAACATGTAGGATTCAGGGATCGAACCTCAAACCTGATGATTAACAGCCAACCGGCCGTGAGCCACAGCCACTCTCAGCCCCACATGAATCCCAGTGACATCATGTAGAGTCAGTCATCACACCGGGCACCGTGCACTGCAGATGTAGCTAATGTGAACTTAAGTTATGGACTTGAGAAATATATGTTCAAAACCATATGTTGAGGCAGGACCAGGTGGAAACACATTTTCCACACCATGTTGTCAAAAATAACTGGTGAAAAGGCAACTGGCTAACACTCCAAATGCATTTAGCACATTGTTCTGTATTGTAACTAAAGATGTCCTAGATCAGAGCTAAGGATCTGCATCTGATTGGTTAAAATAATCCAAATGATTGACCAAACGCACATTCTGTCTTTCCTGCACTCTTCTGTGTTGTGTCCACGTCATGCTAATGTTGCAGAGCTGCTCTCCTTTGAGACAGCAGTGTGTTACACCACTGAAAATCAGAGTGTGGGAATGCCAGAAATTATTTGGCCGCGCCAGTGCAAGTGACGACCAGACTGGCAAAATACACAGATTCACTAAGTCTGCCAACTGCTGACTGTTACAGAGACAAACTGCGGCTGCAGGTTTCATCAGCTGTTGCAAATTAATGTTAGCTCTATCAGTAACCTGATGACAGGCTGTTCTTGGATTTGTGTGTCTGTACGCAGCCAAAGATTGTTTATGTTTTTATTGCTCCAACAACTCCAACAGAGTGACAGGTCTTCTCTAATAAAATAATCACTCAATGTCAATTCCAAGAGTTGTATTCTCACAGGTGGAACTTCATGTCACTCATTTCAGCTGATAAACTTTATTGTCTTCAACCATAAGCTTCAGTATTTAGATCAAGCAGACTGTGAAAAATAATGAGTCAAATTAGTAGCTACAGCTGTCATTTCAATGAGCCAGATACACTGCATATCTTCTGTGGATAGAATTATTTTTCCTATGTATGATTTTACTGAGCATCTCTGACATGTAATATAGTAAATGTAAGTATTAGATTGGATTAAGTAATAGCAGATATCTAATTACAGTTACTTTCAATTGTACACTGTACCTGCAAAAATAAACAATTACAGAAAAACAAAATAAGTCTTTGTTGTTATTTAATAACCTCTGATCAACTGTACAGGGACAAGTAAAAATTTACCTCAGGCAAGTAAATTTCTGACTCAACTGATGTGAAACAAAAACCCTGGTAAATGTGAGAAAATGGTGATTTTAAGGAGCACTGATGTGTGTCAACGCGAGGACAGTAGAAGACGAATGTTGTGTCTCAGCCTTTATGATGCACTTGAGGGTAAAAAAGTCCCAAATGAAGTCATCACATACTTATGAGTAATCCTGTATTTTTGACCCTCCAATCAAACCAAAGTGACCTCTCTTTATAACTGATCTTCATTTAAAATGAATCTCTTAATTTGTCATCTCTTTACCCCCCAAAACCCCTGTTTAATCAGAGATGACATCACATCAGGGAGTGATGATTTAATTTCATGGGACCTTTAAGGTGCGACTGTGCCAGGATGGAGAGCGTTAGTCAACAGTGTCCCACGGTAAGAGAGCCTCCGAGTACATTCATTAGCTGATAGTTGTTCATTCCACACAAGATCACTGTAGCAACGAAAATAGAGACATCATGTAATGGAAAAGGCACAGTGTGTGTCTGTGTGTGCGTGTGTGTGTGTGTCTGTGTGGGAGACCTCTCCCTGTGGTGCTGAGTCAATATTTCAGAGGAAGTAGGACCCCGGGGGACATACTTACCCCCAGTTACTGGAGAGTCACTTGAGCGTCTATTGACTCCTTCAGAGCTCACACTGAGACACAAACACACACACACACACACACACACACACACACACACACACACAGCGTACAAGGAAGTTCAGCCAGGCAGAGGCTGCTTCATGTATTCAGTGTCTGACCTGTGTCAGCTGAATCTACAATTAAAAAACCCACAAAGCTACAGAGCTCCCGTGTGTCTGCAGCTGCTGATTTTCATGCGAGATGTGAGTTTTGTCAGCGCAGCACGCTCACCTCGGGCTCGCACAGAAATACAAACAGCTGTCACTTATCAAACTGAGAATCTGACATGACAACAGGGAGTTTTTTGGTAAAAAAAAAAAATCCATCCCTCCATCGCTCATCCTTTCTACGCTAAACTGAGGTGACGGCGATTGCTGTCGGTGCTCCTTGACTTTGCAAAATGTTTAGACAGGTCACCTCTGAAGTCACTCATGAGTAGAGACGTCACGATGCCAGAATTTTAAAACTACTATAGTAGTATTTAAAACTAAAACTAGTATTTAAAAAATGATACTCAATACCTCTTTCGATATGACAGAAAAAGGTCAACAACCATCACACAGTCGCCAAACATTGTAAAGCTTCAAGCTAAAATTCAGGCAGGACAAAAAAGACTGAACTGAAATGAGGTCTATTTTTTAATAGCTTCAGTATTTTTGATGCTATAATTAACAGATACCATATCATTTTAAACACGATATTGAAAAAGTATAGAAGTATTGATACTAAACCTGCTTCAGTGTAATAATACTTTAACTGCTCTCAGCTTAGCTTTTGTTGTGTGTGCGTGTTAAAACTATATGTGACACTTCGTCATTAATTGATTACTAAATTAATTGTCAACTATTTTGATAATCAATTAATTGGTTTGAGTAACATTTCAAGAAATTCTCTGATTCCAGTTTCTTAAATGTGAATATTCTCTGGTTTCTTTGCTTCTGTATGACCGTAAACTGAATGTCTTTGAGTTGTGGACAAAACAAGATATTGGTGGACGTCATTTTGGGCTTTGGGAAAAACTGATCGACAAAATAATCCACAGATTAATCAATAGTTACAGCCTATATTATGTTATATAGTTTGTTGAGTTGCGCACTTACATCATACCAAATGTTTCCAGCAATGTTTGAACGCAGAGAAATCTGTAATTTATTCAAGGTAACGTGTTGGGCGATGTCTACCGAACTGACATATGATGATGCCCAGAATGAAACACGGTGATGCACAGTGATATCCCTGCTGGAGCTGAGAGGGTCTTTGTATCAGCACCACATGTCGGCAACTTTTTTGTCTGAAAAGAAAGTAATAATCACGACATGGAGATGTAGTGCAATGAACAGCAACAACAGTTTTTTTTTCTTCAGCAAGTCTGAGAGGACACGACCTTGAATATAGAGGGCTTTTAAACAGTACAGGGCTCAGTGGTCAATTACTGTTAGCTATAGCAATGGACAATGGCATCGTCAATGGCCAAATCGATCACGGATTTTCTCCAAAAAGAAGACACAGTGAACTCTGTGAGAGCAGAGGGAGAAGAACAGTTTGCCAAAACAGGAACTGAAAAATACATTGACCTTTGTCACAAACACTAAACTCTGCTGAGCTACAGGCCGCAGCTTCTTTTTTTTTTTTTTGGACCGAACATTACACAATATTAACACGCGCATGAACAAAACCTTTCCACACATAACCCTCAACATTTCAGTTTTCTCACTGATGTCGTGCTTTTAGTTGATTACCTGCTCCCAGTTTTTAATATGTGAAGATTTGTTTTGCATTTGTCGGCTTCATCTCATTATTAATTGAAACCATTCATCACTGTTCTTTACACACATACACACACACACACACACATTCCCAGCAGGTAGGGTCACCTTCCAGTCTCTGCCCTCTGGCTCTTCCGTCACCAGCCTGCGAGCTGGCCTGTTTGTTGACATGAAACATCGGTGACAAAAGGACAAGGGGGAGAGTGATGAGTCTGTATGGGAAAGGAATGCCACACGCATACCGCCCACGCACAAAACACGAACGGCCGGCCACTTATCAGCAGCACTGACCACTGCCACCGACTGCAAAACATGCACCCTGCGAGAGGATGAAACAAAAATGCACGGCTGCAAATATGCACACTCATGCACACAAACATGCATAAGTACTGTATACACACACAAAAGGTTGTTGTGCAGGACAGGTCAAGCTCTTCTAACCTGTTTTTCCAGTTAAAACTTGAAGAGAAGAGATTGATCTTGTCTGATCTTAAGGGAGGGCAGGGCTGTAAAGTAACGGAGGGAAACAGTTGTGTTTCACTAAGTAGATTAATTAGTGACTGTTTTAGAAACAAAACTACTTTACTGCATCTCAAGTCTAGACGCTCACCACTTGTGGCTACAGCAGAGGCGGCGCCATCTTAACTTTTAGGTTTCATTCAGACTTACACTAGCAGTGCATGAAAAAGAAAATCCAAAGCTGTGCAGTGACGTGGGCATGCTGCCAAAGAGCATCAGAAGTAGGAGATGAAATATAAATCATAAAGTCCACGTTTGAAGGTTTCTTGAATTCAGATTTTAGAACTCATGTCAGTTATTTCCAAATTATCATTAAAACTATTAAATGGGATAAAAATGATAAACAATGTGTCTCAGAACAGAAGGGGACACGACCTTGGACTGTCTTCGTTCTGTCCGACATACAGTTCAGAAACCTAAAGATATTCAGTGTACAATGATATAAAACAGAATAAAGCAGCAAATCCTCACACTGAAGAAGTGTTAACCAGAGATCGGTGCTGTCAAAAATATTACTTTATCCATGTGGATTCTAAATATCTGAAATGCATTCAGTGATCATTTTCTGCCGTCTTTATCTCGTCACCCGTGTCATTTGCTCCAACTGAATATCTGTTGTCATGTTATATTTATGTTTTAATAAAGATTTTACATTTTATGGCCTCACAGTAGTGTCAGTTTTTTTCCTGTGGTATCAAAAATGGCACTAAATATAGATATCTTTCAAAGGTATTGTATCGATTTTAAAAAATACAGTATCGTGACAATATTACCAGAGACGGCTTGAAATTTTCTTCTCAAAAAACAACTTAAGCAGCAGTTAAAATAGCTGCCAATTAATTTTCCTCTAAACAACTTATCACTTAATTGTTTCAACTCTAGTGGAGCAATCTGCACATATCAGCATCACGAATCAAAATGAGTCAGAAAATATCAGATATTGGCAAAAAATTCAATATATGTAGTCCTGTCTGATCTGCTCATCGAAAATATTTATTTAGCATGATAATCCCACTACAAAGTTGATATTGAGCCCGGTATTATGTAATATGATGTGTAGCGAAACCTCAGTTCAAACAAACAGACGAGACAGCAACAGTGTGTGCTCGTGTTCGGGACATCCAGTCATTTGTGCTGAGCTCCTCTTTCTTCATGCTGACTGATATCATTATGGCTCATAGTCTGGAAGTGTTGATGTGACGCACACAAAACATACACACCAAGCTGAAGCTGAGCGGACTGCAGCTGCACCGTCAGCACTATGAGCTACAATGGCGACACAGGAAGAGGGAGAAAAGCAGCAGGCGGCTGATAAGAATGGAGAGGGAAGAATCAGAGAGAAAATTGGCTGCTACTGATTTCCAGCTGCTGATTGTCTGAGTGTTGATGAGGGATTGTTGTAGTCCGGCTCCACCCGTGTTTGGTGTCAGTGCAGACTTCCACAAAGCACATCAAGGGCCGCAAATAATGATCACTGTGGTGTGATATAGTGATGATTATTATCATATTGTGGAACATTTTTAAGCCAAAAAAAAGCTTAAAGTGCTCAGAAAAATGGAAATCTGTGCAAAATCCATCTGCTGAAGAAGATGGTGCATCAACTGATTAAAAAGAATATTTTAATCAATCTGTTCATGTTTGTTCTTAAAGAGTTTAGGACTATTTATCAGGACCCTGACATAAAAAGTGACAAAGAATGTGCTATGAGAAAAATGTGTTTCTTGTAGAAAACAAATGAGTTTTACAGCCTTAAAATAGCAACAGACAATGAAAGAATACATTTTCTTATCTAGCACTGAATACATTTAAGAGATAAAAGAAGGATCTGTCTGTGTAGCTGGATGCCTTTTAGATTAAGCAACTTTTTAAAAGAAGTGTTTTCAGACGCTGTCATATGCAAACATGGCACTAAAATGCTGGATGCAGACCTGAATCAATCACGCAGGTTTTATCTTCCACAAATGAAATCAGAGCACTACAGGACAGGGAAGTCAGCTTACAAGAGAGCGTGTTTACTCTCTGTGACTGAGCAGAACACCTGCAGGGTTGTCTCTTAAAAATAGAAAGTCAAATATTCCTTGACAAACACAACGTCCTGCAGAAATATGACAGTGGCAGAGGATGTTTTGAGAGCCGGCTGGCAGGTTTCTTGGTAAGTATGTGTTCTGTAAAAAGCTGCAGCAAGAATCATTCAAGCATTTATTGTTGCTAACTGGTTTGACAGGGACTGAAGAAATCCTTCATTATCCACAAAATCTTAGGAAATACAGTTAAAATACATCATCTCTTTGAATATATTCGTGCCAATGTGACCGAAAGCTAATGCTGAACAGACAAACGGAGGAACAACAAAAATGACACCACACCCATTTCTATACTTCTCCATCTCTGTTTGTATCTCGTCTGAAATGTTCCCTACAACAAACAATGTGTTGTGGAAGCAAAAATTATAACATATTCTTCGACAAAGCACAATATTCAGTTCAGATCTTGCTTTGTATTATAAATGTGACGAGTTTTAGGTCAAAACTGGTTCACAAATCGATTACAAAATGTCAGATCTATACCCGGGCAACAACTAGGCCTAATGATTATGTTCATTACCAATTAATCTGCCAATGATTTTCACAATAAACGTCACATAAATTGCAAAAAATGCTCATCAAAATCTCCCAGAACCAAAAGTGATGCATTCAGATGCCTTCTTTTGTCCAACCAATAGTCCAAACAACAAAGACTCCTCGTTTACTATCAGAAACAACAAAAAAAGGAAGCAAATCCTCACATTTAAGAAGCTGGAACCACTGAAATAATTAATCAGTTATCAAAATAGTTGGCAATTGTCTTTTGATCAACAAATCAAATAATCAACTAATTATTACACCTCTAATCTATACAAAAACAGGCAGTGTTGTATCAGGAGGCAGCCCCGCACTAAACCAATCTGAAGTCAAATGTAGTCATACACAGCTTTTAGGGGTGTAACGATACACAAAAATCTCGGTTCGATACGTACCTCGGTTTTGAGGTCACGGTTCGGTTCATTTTCGATACAGTATGGGAACAAAAAGCAAAACCTAAATTTTCTTGTTGTTCATTTGGGTGTACTTCATACCGGGGCTCACCTTGAGCATGTGTTTAAAACCAGGATTTTCAACAACTGAATATGGTCTTAGATCCGCTGCTATAAAAACTCCAATGGCTCTTGTTATAGCTTTGGCCCGATCTGAATTGCCAGGGAGAGGCTGCTTGAATGCCGAGGTCAGCTGCGTTTGCACTATGTTGGTTTTTCTTCTTGTAGCGGTGATATTTACACTCGGGTGGTGCCGTTTTAGGTGAGTTAGCATGTTTGTCGTGTTGCCGGAGACATACCTGATCTCAGCTGATCAGTGTCGGCACACCGCCCTCGTTTTATCCACCTGTCTTTCTCCGTTGCAATATTTAACCAGGAAGCCGAAGTGTTCCCAAGCAGGAGACTTTAGCGACAGGGGAGGGTCTTCAAGCTCCGGTTTACTGCTAGCAGTAGCCATCATGCGCACGGGCTGCAGGTGTAGCTGCACGTGTAGCTGCACATGTTAGCGGCGGAACGTAAACACACGCAACTTCTGGCCCGTGAGCCAAAAATAAATAAATTCCGGCCCGTGAACTCACCCGTGCACAGCCCTGTACCGAACCGAACGTCGCGTACCGAAACGGTTCAATACAAATACATGTATTGTTACACCCCTAACAGCTTTTAATTACTAATTTATAAGGGATTAGACAGTGTTCAGTTATCTGGAAGATTCTTGTTTTGCGAGTCCTCCCATATTTTCACTTTACTGGCACACCTCTAGCTCTAATGTGAACACAGCCCTTCTTACATAATCGGCTTTAAGAGTTTTTCTCACATCAATAAAGATGATTAGTATTTTACTATGTTCAATCCGAGGGTGGCTGAAACTACGCTTTCCTAGATAAGCAAAACGAAAAAATAAATAAATAAATCAGAAGAATGAGGGTAGATGGGCAGAGCCACAGAGAAACAGGATAACTGGAGGCAGAGATGGAGGAGAAAGACACACCCATCAGACAAAAGGAGGAGAAGTGGAGATTCAGGTCTGCCTTGTGACAACCCCTTATCACGCTGCGATTGGGTAATCTTTTACCCGGCGTTGTAAAACTGTGTGTTCTTTTCTACTTGAAGAGGAGCTGGCAAAGTAAATACTGCTGAGCCTTGGCTTCTTAAGGAGTCAGGTTCACAGTTAGGATTCAGGTTAAAGGTTGAGAGTAGAACTGAGATTAGGGTTAGGTCAGATTAAGACGAAGGACTGAGGAAGGAATGTGTTGAAGGAAGGTGTTCTGATGAGTAGCTGCGCATGTATGTAGACGTGCATGTGAGCATGTGTGTGTATACGTAGGGAGTGTCACATGAATAGAGGCAGAGGTGTGTTGAAATGTGTGTGTGTGTGTGTGTGTGTGTGTGTGTGTGTGTCAGGGTACAAAGGTTACTCAGACCAGTCTGTGAGAACATGTGACAAAGTGAACAGTAAAGAATTGATCAAATAAAGAAATCTAAAGGTTACTGCAGCCACACTGTGTGACA
>JAJHUR010012425.1:1287-15578 GCA_027495735.1 Lutjanus campechanus | reverse complement strand
GTTATAGCACATTAAAAAGGCTCTGAAAACATATTTTATCAATCAGCTTCCTGCTATGAGTGATGGAGTCCTACATGTGCGCACACGTTTCTGCCAAAGTTATAAAGCTTTTTGATTATTTCAAAGAGAGGTTTCTGCCTGGGCTAATTTTTTTGAGCTCTTCTGAATGATGTGAATTGGACTGAGCTCAGGTGGGAAAAGGGGACTTGATATACTTCTCTGCACGACCCACGAGGCAGATTTTCTGAGGTTTTGAATGTTAAATTCTTACTAAATATGAGGTGCAGAGGATTGAATGGCATTTAGCGGTAAGGTTGTAGAATGCAACCAACTCAGTACTGCTGAATGTTAAAGTCAATACCGCATGTAGGAGAAACTACAGTTGCCACTCGGATTAGGCAGTTGGACGAACATATCCGCTATTGGTTTGGAGATTTCTGGGGGGATTTTTGTCCTTACATTTTGCTAATTGGCGGAGTGAGAGGTGCTGCTCAGTGCTCTTATTCATTGGCACAGTACACACACACAGTGAGCCGGAGGACAATTAAGAGGCCTGTAGAGCCACAATATTTCAAGACAAAGTCAAGTCAAATTTTGTTTATACAATCCAGTATCACAAATCACAATCTCTACCATGTGCAACACCCCCCTGTCCTGTATATTTTCACATCTAATGTGGCAAATTAAGGATTTATTTTGGCCAAATCAGGGTTAGCGTTTGTTGGAACAGTGGAAAGACTCTGACGAGTTTGAATGAAGCGTGTTTTACTACGATAAAATTTAAAAAAAAAATTTATTTACCTCCTTAATAGCAAGGCGTCTCATTCTTCTCTCCTGGAAGGAACAAGCACCGCCAAACTTCAAGAGATGGATAAGAGACACCATGCATTTTTTGAAACTCGAAAAAATCAGATATACTCTTAAAGGTTCCGTACAAAAGTTTCTGAAGACTTGGACCCCCTTTTTAGAATACTACAAGAGTTTAAACATTTCATTAAATGAGGACTAGAATACCAATTTTAAAGTGAGATAGCGGAGGACAAATGCTAATGCAAATCGAATATTTCCTGCTGCTGCAGCTTCACATTAAAAGCACTTACGCAAGAAAAAACAAGTTGACGCTCAAGTTTTGACATCAAATTTTCATGGCTTTAAAGGTGATTGTTGACTCTCATTTTCAAGCCGTCAAACTATGTTCTGGGAGTGAGACTCAACTATCAACAATCTTACCGACCTGTGATCAGCCAAAGTCTCCTGTCACAGGCTAGATTCTCAAAAGTCTGAAAACATAGCCAAGAATAGCAGAAGTTTTCTCTCAGACCACTTCAATTACATTACGTTTTAAGGTTATTATGGAACCTTTGTCCACTGATGCCAAAAATAAACCTTCCCCCAATTTTAAGCTGCTCTGGGAGCCATATCCACCTCTGCACCTCGTAGAAAAAGAAACAAAACATCCAGATTCTTAAAGACCACAGATGAGGGTGTCACCAGGAGGAAGAAAACACTTTCATGGCAGAAATGGAGAGAAACCTGACCCAGTTTGCTCGTCCTGCTCTCTTTTGTGTTGGTGGGAAGAGGACACTGCTGCTGCGGGGGTGGTATCTATAAAAAACAACATAGCGAAATGGTGTGAGCGCACAAGTGTGTGTCCAAGCCCCTCAGGTTGATAATAAATCTTCGGAGTGGTCCTGTCCACACTAAAGTGTCAGTTCCCACTCTGAGTCGCAGCCTCTGACCATTAAACTGTATTTACTTTCCAAAATGGCAGAAAATCCCTGCTAGGTAGTTATGGCTCCACTTGCTAAAAGAAAAAAAAAAGTCCTTGAAGCTACATTACATCTTTTGAAATTCTTTCAACAGCAAAGGAAACAGCTGCAGTTGTATGGTGTTGACTAAGCTAGCATACTGTGGTAATTATTTCAGTCCTCATGCTGGCATCCTCCTGCAGCTGCTCACACTTCACCACTGGCAAACACAAAACCAGGCCCAGGATCGCGGTTGAAGCCTCGCTCTTGTTTCTTGTCTCTCAATCTGTTAATTTAGTGCCAAGTACACAAACTGTATTAAACGTCGCCCGCGCCACTAAAACCCCAAACCACCAGCATATTTCCCTCTGGCATCCACATAAACAGACTGTGACTGGAACAGATTTCCATCGCTCAGATAAATAAGTGTTATCTGCGTGCTTGCATAATGAGCAGCAGTAGTCGGTCTCATTGTATGGCATAAATGCTGCACAAAATCAGAAGTTACATTCATAATCACAGCATGTCGATATCAAAGCGGCGTCTGAATGAACATCAAAAGCATGGTAATCTGAGAAATTTTACATGGAATATTATGACACGTAATGGCAGCAATTTGAAGATCAAAGATGGTGCAGATCATTGAAAATGCATCATTTCCTTCCTGCTTTTCATCGCTGTCTTTCAGCTAAGGAAAAAAAAGGGGGAAAAGGTAACAGGTTTGCCTCTGACTCCTCTGGCTTATTCTGATGTCCTGTGGGCGATATGCCATAAAACAGGAGGAGGAGGAGGAGGCAGCATAATTAAAGGGATAGTTCAGATTACTTGATTTAGGGCTGTATGAAGTACTAGTCAGTGCATTACCATACAGTAAATGGCGGTTGACACCCCCAGTTAGAGGAAGCAGAGAGGAGTATCAGCACAGAAGCTAAGCAATGAACGGCTGTGGACAACAAAAGGTATTTTTGCCACTTACAAAAAAGGTCCACCTCAAAAAATCTATTTATATTTCACACATAAACTCTTTAAAGGTTTTCTTTATGTCCCTCTCTATCCTAGTGGTTTGAACAACATACGTCACTTTCCTGTGACAGGGTGAAAATAAGTGGTGTAGTGCTGGACCAGTCAAAACAAGTGCTGTAGTGCCGGGCCAGTTAATATCTGTAGTGTACGTCTGTGGCATAGACTTCGTCACAGGTTAGTTAATGATGTTACTGAGTAAATGACATGTGTGCCGATTGTGTCTGTAGATTGAAGTGAATCAGAAAAATGGCCCAGTGAAGTGTAATTAAAGTTTTTGCTGTGAAAAAATATGTACCTACCATAAAACACCTGTTTTTAGAATGGAGTTTGGTTTAGCAGGCTGTCCACTCGAAGAATGAATCTCGTAAACAACATAAAGTAATGTAGGAAGCCAACCAGTTCTCTACTTCTCTTGGCTCTTCTTAAAAAGTCACATAATAAGCACAAACAGCTATCAAAATACAGACATTGGTTTACCCAGTGCAGGGACAGAAGTCCAAGGCTGAAATATTACTGGTACATAATCCAAATATCACTCTCTCCAAACCAGCCAAACTTCATAGGCAAAATCAGTAATTTTACGTTGCAGAACGTGGGAGTTGCTGGTCTACATCTGCCTTGATCTGTTAGTTTGTTTGTGTTATTGTGTGACTTTGGTGAATCTGGACTACCTTTTAAAACACAGGTCAACTTATTCATTTTTCTTATGGAGTTTGGCTGGTTTGGAGAGGGTTTATATAACGGTGGTTTTCCATCAAAAAAGGCCGTCTGACGGCAAAGTAAAGTGGTGAAAATACTATAAATATGGCATACGCTGAAAACTATTAGGTGTGCGTTTTTAAAGTAGCTAAAATAACCTTTGTTGTTGTCCACAGCAGTACACTGCTTTACTTCCATGCTGGTACTCCAGCTGCTTCACCAAAATGGAGGCATGCCGGCCGAGTAGCTCATACAACCCCACTTGAAACAATAATAATCCCTTCAAAAGAGGATTCTAGGACAGCCAGGCTTGGCTTTCAAGGCAAAAATAACTCAAGAGTCTGACAACTGAGCGAAAGAGGAAAAAAGACAGAAAAAAGACCACCCTCGCCTTGACAGGAAGCTATAAAGGCACCACAAGAAAATCAGACCAAACAGTAGGACACACCTGCAGGAACTAGTGTGTTTTACAGACATTCTTGTGTTTTCTATTTCAGACAAAAGGACTTTAAATATTTAGAGAATACCTTCAGCAGCAAAGCTCTCGCTCCATTTCCTCAAGATTCAAGGCTCTATACTCTGATGCCAGAAGACTCAAGTTCAACATGGTCACACTCAAGAAACCCCAGTGTATTATTACCTAATATTTTAGGGCAGTGTGTGGTACACCCATTTCTCAAAACTGGCAACTAGCCGGCCACAAAAGACATGCAATCTGTTATCTCTATCCATGAACTTCCATAAACCGCTCTGTGTTTTCCGCGGAAATACTCGGAAGCTTTGAAGCCGTTCCAGATATTTAACTTGGCTCTGTTCTTACTTTCTGGGACTGGATAAAGGAAGAGCATGTTAAAGGAGGCCGAGAAAGCAAGAGAATGTACAGCCGGTTACATTTCAGCTCCACCTCTATTACCACAACATTATACATTGTTCTCTACTTCAAACTGTCAAATCTTTTCAGTTCTGCCTTGTGGGAACAACTGCTAAGACCAGTAATAGCCTGTTGGCATGAGCGATGTCAAACGCTACCTTGATATTTTGTGATTATGCTCTGATGCCAGTAATTAGAGGGTAATTACAGTATACATTATGAGCATATCTCCACCCCACTGGCAGGCAGGTCCCTATTCAGATTCTTACTCTCATCACACTCTCAGCATAGTAAAGAGGATTCCTCAACCTCTCAAGCTTAATGGGATAGTTCAGATTATTTGATAAGGGTTGTAACAGGTAATTACTGATAGTTAGTATATTAGCTTCCCTACAGTAGATGCTGGTTGGCCAAAATCAATATTATTTTAAGTGTACGCTATATTTAGACTAGTTTCACGGCTTTACTTTGCCGCCAGACAGCCATTTCTGGCAGGGAAACTGGCGTTATATAATCCAAATATCACTCTCCCCAAATCAACCAAACTCTATGGGCGAAATCAGTAATTTTACCTTGCAGAAAACGGGAGCTGCTGGTCTACCACTGCCTCGATTTGTTAGTTTGCTTGAGGTGTTGTGTGACTTTGGTGAATCTGAACTATCCTTTTAATACACTGAAGTCACACAAAGACATAAACAAACTAAAAGATTGAGGCAATGGCAGACCAGCAAATCCCCTAAAATTACTCATTTTGCCTATGATGTTTGGTTGGTTTGGAGAGGACAACATTTGGCTTATATAATGGCAGTTTCCTGCCAAAAAAGGCTGTCTGATGGGAATGTAAAGTGGTGAAAATATTCTAAATACACTTTTAAAAAAAAAGGTCCACCTCAGAAAATCAGTATCAGCTTAAGCGGCTAAAACACCTTTTGTTGCTGACCCTGTCCACAGCAGTTTATTGCTTTGCGTCCGTGCTGGGGGCTTGCCAAGCGCCATCTACTGCAGTTAATACCCTGACTATCAACTTCAAATAATCCAAGCTTTCTCTTTAAAGTCATCCAACTGAGAAAAATCTGAGTTTCATAAAGCACCTGTGAGAATTCTGACAGCCTCGCAGAAAACTTCTGGTTAATATTTTTCCCCCTTTCCTTTTTAAAACACATCTCTGGACAAAAGGTTTCTATCTGCAGTTCATCTCGACTGCTCAGAGACAGCGAACACCTGGAGCAACAAAGCGTTGAGGGGATGAAGTGATGAAGATGCCTTTGTTCCTCGAGGGGTTCAGCGGCCACACAGCGAACTCTGCGGACGGACGGGAGAGAAATGATTCCACATGTCGGCTGTTCGGCTACAACGGGCTAAAAGAAGCACAGATCAAAACTGCTGTTCTGTTTCGAGCCTGGTTTCATTCATACCGGAGAAACCTACAGCCATATTTTCATTTGCAGCAATAATTCTTTAGTTTTATTCCCCCCTCTTTCCTCTAAAAACATAAGTACATACCTCTGGCTCTCGCTGCACACCATAATTATATGATAGATGAAAAGAGAGGAGGGGAATAGGTATACGACTTGGCAGAAACACTGACATTCCTCACATGAAACCTTCTTCTGGCTTTTTTTTTTTTCTGCTTCGGTTCATCAGCATTGTGCGTTTCTGTGTGCACACAAACAGTTGGCTATTGATGCGGCTCCAGTGAATGCACTTAATGATCTCGGTGCAGTCTATATTCCACCTTTAGAAAGAGCAGGCTTACTGACCACAACACAGGCCGGGGTTGTCAGAGCGGAACCTGCTGCCACCGGACTTAAAGAGCACACCTGCTGCTTCCAAAACCAGCAGCGCTGTCAAATGAGCAGGTGGCGAGTGACATACTGGTGGTGAGCTGCAGCCGAGCGGAGGGAGGGTTAAGTATTTTTTCTGTGTTTATACACTCCCTACACTCGCACGGTCTCCTGACTCAATTTAACACCTCGCAGGCTGCAAGTCACATCAGCAGGAGCGGTCGTGCTTTTTCTGCACAGAAAGGATCCATAAAAAACATGAGACTCAAGTCCAGTTCCCGTCCAGGACAACTAACAACACTGATGTTAAAATATACATTTATGGTCAGAGTCAGGGGAATGTTTCTTCAACTTTAACCTTTAACCTTTGTGTGAACAATGCTGGTTTTGTGTCGTCATATCAAAACTCTTTCATCTCTTGACATGCCATTTTAAAAAAAAGTAGCCAGAAGAGTGGAAGCGATTAAATTAGAAGTCACGCCAGACGAAAGCAAGCATTTAATTTGAAGCCTTCATAATTTAATCATAAAAAGTGATGTATGTGGGTGGAAACTTAAAATTATAGAAATTTTTATTTAGCTATTTCACTGAGAATGTTGGATGAAATTCAGACATCAAATGCCGAGTTATAAATAATTGAAATATTTCGAGGCATTGCTGCATCTGTGGACAACATTTTCATGATTTATGTTTTCTTGTTAAAGATAAACCTTGAAGTTGGGGAATTTGTGCAACTTTACATCGCTCAGTATGCATATCAATGTAGTAAATCAACCGAAGAACTGTTTATGATTAAAATAACCACATGGGAATGTCTGTTCTAGTTAATTTAGCAAATACCTCACAAATTAGGTTATTTCAGCTCTGCAGTCATCCTCACTGATGTGCAACTTTGCCTCTAAGGTCCAACACAAACAGAGATATTAAAGAGCAAGCGAGGTCAATTTATGTCCTGCAAAGAGTTTACAAAAGCACAAACATCCAAATATGATAAATACCAGGGGGACAGAACTACATGTCAAATAGAGGAAAAGTAGAGTCTGCACACTAGATAATGCTGCTAAGAATTTATTCCTTTACCACCACATCAATGGCAAATTTCTATCTGATGTATGTATCAACATATTGCAGAACTCCAGGTGACCAATTTCTGATGTCTGTATTCACAACTGTTACTAATATGACGATATCGAGCTTATAGCAAAGTAGCAAGCAGCATTCAAAGAACAAAAAACACAGGCGCCAAAACAACGACCGATAATATCTGCAGCTTAACCAAGATTCCTGCCATTCTGCTATTAAAATATGTCTTCAATGACATCTGTTTTTGATCACAACCCTAAAACATTCAGTTTACTGTTAAAGAAACCAGAAAATATTCACATTTGAGAAGCTGAAACTAGAGACTTTGGACATTTTTTATCAAAATATTATCAAATTATCAAAATAGTTGACACAGAATCGATTAATCAACTGATCATTGCAGCTCTACAGAACACAACCCAGATATTATCATGATTCGTGGGTCTCTTTGGACACCAATCGAGTCAAATCCAACCTGGGTGCTGCTGCACAGTGGCAACCTGGCAAAGAGGCCAAATAAGTGAAACTAAAAATGTCCCTGAATGAGCCTGAGTTGCTACAGATTCAGGTCTGTGAAGTCTCATTATTTTCATTTGGGTGGACACAGCGATCAGGCTGTGGGTTGGCACTCTGAGGCTCACTGGGACTGGTTACAGAATTCCAGGCTGCTATCTAGCACGCAAACTGCCTGAGTGTGCTACCATGGTTTTATATTTTTATAGCAAGCTGAGTTAAAACTGGGCATGATGGAAGTTTGCAGCTAACAAATATTTTCATTTAGTCTACAAAATGTTAAAAAAAAAAATTGAGATGCACAGACTTATTGGCTGATATTCATCTTGTTGACTGCAATCAACGTTCTGGAAAATAAGACAAGATTCACTGATGGCAGTCGTCGATGTAAAGCTGTTCAATTTTGCACTCACGAAATGTTGTGTTGTTATTTGCGGACTCAGACGTCAGTAGCTAACATACGCAGCTGCTGTTACGGAAAAGAAACCGCCGGCCGGAAACAACTCTGCTATGCGGTCGACAGGCAACTGGTGTTTATTATAATGACGATTTGTTTTTGTTTTCCTGGCACAGAAAGGGGGAACAAATAACAAAAACAAAACAAACCACCACAAAAAACCAGACACTACCCAAATTCCTATTGTAAACACTGGTTTTGGCCCAGAATTTCACAGTTTGGAGCAACCCTACAAAAAAAATTTTGGAAAAACGCTCATCACAATTTCCAAGAGCTCAAAGTGACGTCATCAAATTGTTTATTTTGTCCAACCAACAGTCCAACACGCAAAGATTCTTCATTTACTGACATAAATGACAAAGAAAAGCAGCAAATCCTCATATTTAAGAAGCTGGAGGGAGCAAATGTTTGACATTTGAGCTTGATAAACGACTGAAATCAATTATCAAAATGATTGGGAACTTATTTTCCTTCGATTAATTGACTGATAGCTGCAGCTCTAGTGCTGAGAGCCCACAAAACGAGAGAGAAAACTTAACATACCAGCTCTAGAAATGTGGTTAATGCTACTACACTAGGATGTAAGACTGACCGTTGCATCACTCTGTAGGAAAACAATTAAATGAGTAACAGTTTTAAAGTCATTAATTAAATGTTGCATCCTCTGACTCCTCAGATAAGAAACCCGTGACTGTGTTGAGTTATCTCCTCCTCCACAGCACCAACCATCATGTGTCTCAACACCAGAGTGAGTGAACACTGTGCGGGACAAGAAGAAAGAAGCTGGTCACACCACAACTCTCTGTGTGTGCCAGTAATCTCTCTTTGAGGCCCCCGGCGTCTCTAATTGCCTGGACACTTGTGTCCGAGGGCTGCTCTCGTTCCTCAGAGAAAAGATGAGACCTCTCGTGCTCCTTACAACAGGCTTAAGCTGATAAACCCTTTCATTCAGCGTGGCCGTGGGATCGGTGCTCCGTGCAAAACAGATTGGGTAAAAAAAGACTAATCAAAACAGCGATTAGCCCCCAACACAGAGGCAGAGCTAAGCCACGGCGCGGCCTCAGCAGGGGGTCCGAGCTCTCAACCACCAAAAAGTGTCTGATGATTTGTGGAAGGCTTTTTTTTTTTTACAAACACATTCCTCGGAGCAACTACACGAGCTGGAATTTGTGAGGAATGTGTGCGGTTTCTTATTGAACAAAGACGTGGTGTAGTTGATTTAAAAAATGGGACGTGACAGCTGGAGAAATGTCCGGACGGAAAACACTCCAGGCCTGGAGCGTGAATCCAAGGCTGCTTCCTCTTGCTCCGATCAGCACATCCCAGGACGCCATTTCTTCCTGTCACGGTTCGTGTTGTTTCCCAGCCTTCATGAGTCTTCCTTGTAATTTTTCCGCTTGTTACAGTCCAACAACACTGCCAACACATCCATATGGGCTACCATCAGTGCTTCATCTGGCCTGTTGCTCTTGTATATTCTACAGACTTCATGTGTTTCTCGGCAGCAAGGTCAAGTTCTGTGCTTGTTTACTTTACTTGCAGCTGAAGTGAACAAACAAGCTGGACATCAACACTCACTGCATTCTGTGCAACTACTATAAAACGGGCCGGTTTTGTCTAGAGTGGGTTTTATAACACACAGCCCCCAAGCCTCAAGTAGGTAAGAATGTTTTTGTTTTCTGAAAACATATGGATATAAAACTAATTAACGTTTATATAAAAAACAAAGGATCAAATGCTTTTGTGTAATATGAAAGGTGCAACTCTAAGTAACAAATCCATTTATTATTGTCTAGAGAGCTTTACGTGGTCTTTTAAGTCATTGTTTTGGTTTTACGGCCCGCAGATTCACTGTTTTGGTTCGCGTCCACAGCTCACGTCAGTGTTGTGAGAATCTAAAAGTTGATAATACCTGGTCAGCACCAAGTTGTTAATAGACAAGTTAGCAACTAGCTGGTGAACACAGCAGAGCATTTAGTAGCTAAAGAGCCTGATTTCCATCAGGAGGTGGTGGAGACTAAAACTGAGCAAGAAGGAGAGTGAATATCACACTCCTATCACACAAGTTCACCTCAACATATCATTTTTATTAAGTGGTACAACACATCCTCGTACCTAAATTTCAGAAAAGTTCAACTGCCAGTGACTCCCAAAACAACATATTTAACTATGAGAGAGTACAGGCAGTGAAGGACCATAAGTGTGTTAACTAAGTGACATTAAACACAGTTAACGTTGTGAAATGGCAGCAGTTTGGTTTGTTTGAGGCACCAAAAGAACTTGGCTAAGTTTAGAAAAAGATACATACATACGTAAGTCGTGACATAACTTAACGTAACATAAATCACATATATAACTAAGGCTACTAATCGATTAACCCATTAATTATTAATAATATACAAAACAGGCATTTTGTGTATTAACCCTAACTCTTCCCTCATTTTCTTTTCTTTCTTGTTTTTTTAATCTTTTCCCCTCACTTTACGTTTAAGTTTCCTTTTTTCAACAAAAGGCTCCACGAGACAAAACACTGTCAAATGATAGAAAATTACTGCCTTTTCTAGGCTATCAATTAATTATCAATGATACAGTTTTAATCACTTAAATTCTTAACGGCAATTAATAAATTAATGATTCATCATTAACATCCTGTGTTATGACCTTATGGGTCATAATAAGCTACTTGCACATCATTTATATGCTAGTTATTCTGGTGAGGACATATGAAAGTGTTTACACATTCTGTGCTGCTTCTAGAGATTAAATAAGAAAACACACACAAAAAAAACACTGATTTTACTCCAGGATGGGATATTTGTTTCAACAAAAATACATAAAACTATTTATGTCATCAGAATTATTTGAAAACTGCTATAATCACACAAAAATTCCACAAGTAATAGCTTTAAAATTACCTTTAAAATGACCTAAACTAATGACTGGAAGGCCACTCAGGGCTGATTTCTCTCCCTTTATGCGATTTATATCCGCCCCAAAATTTAATGGCTTCTTCTTTGGCCCATGCTACACCCTGCCACCAAGTTTCATGAAAATCCTGCCAGTAGTTTTCCCACAATCCTGTTGACAACCAAATGGACAAACAGACAAAGAAACCGAAACATACCCTCCTTGGCAGAGGTAATTACACACAGCAACTGTCATAAGCAGGTCGTAAGCAAAAATAATCACAGCCTCACATTGTCAGGGTACTGTTACTGATAATACACCAGTATGAATCAATTTATATCCAGCACCGCAGCACCATTATTTGTTTTCCACATTAGCTTGCCCACCAAGTGACCTTGAGTAATAGCTCACAAATGTATTCTAAAGAATCATGTGACTTGGGCGTGCACACACTCGCCACGACAGATACCAACTGGGAATATCAACATATCCATTTGTCCAAGTAGATATAATGTGTAATTATGTGGGGGAGCGTGTTGTTGCAGTGGGGTCAAATAACACACACACACAGGCGCTGTAAACTCAGTGAACCTGGCTGCATGATGACTCAGGATGTTTAGATTAATAATCAAAATAGAAACACATTAAATTATCCAAATTCAAGAATGTTTGTGAGCCAATCTCCTGGAGGAGCAGGAGCTGGGTGCGCCTGGAAATGATTCCAAGTGACTCTCTGGTTATTACAAAAATAATGAGCTACAACTACAGGCCATGAGATCTGCTTCAGCCAGACTCCCCTCAGTTTTTCTCCACTTCTTCTTGACACGATGTGCCAACTTAGCAAGGACAGCATTTAAATTAGCTACAAAATGCTTGAGTTGCTGAACTCTGACAAAAAGTACATTTGAAGATGCTAACTTATAGTTCTGTCAGCAACTGTTTTAAACTGTTTACTTGCTAACTGATTCATTTACTTCCATTACTTTTAGCTATCTTAACTGTTGATTCATCACTTTTAGCTAACTATCTCAACTGTTTATCGGTTACTTTTAGCTAATTATCTCAACTGTTTATCCTTTACTTTTATCTCAACTGTTTATCCATCTTTAAGCTAACTATCTCAAATGTTTATCCATCTTTTAGCTAACTATCTCAACTTTTATCCCTTATGTTGAGCTAATTATCTCAAATGTTTATCCATCACTTTTAGCTAAATATTTCAACTGTTTAACCATTAGACTACTTTTAGCTAACTATATCAGCTGTTTATCCATTAGCTAACTGTTCCAACAGTCATTACTATTTTGGCTAAGCGTTTCAACCAGGTATCCATTAGCTAACTGTTCCAACTGTCGTTACTTTTAGCTGAGACTTTCAAACATTTATCCATTACGTCTAGACAACTATTTAATCGTTTATCCATTACTTTTAGCTATTTCAGATGCCTGTTCCTTACTCTGGCTACTTATTTCAACAAGTTATCCATTTAACTAACTATTTTAACTGTTTATACTTTACTTTTGGCTACTTTGGCTATGTTTTATCTTTTACTTTTAGGTAATTGTTTCAACAGGCTATACATTTGAGATATTTCAACCTTAATGTTTTAGCTAACTATTTGTTAGTGAGTGTTTATCCAGTACTTTTATTTAAAGGTTAATTTATGGTTACTGCGGAGTGTGCAGGGTTTCATATTTTGACCAGAGCGTGGAGCTCTGTGCAGACCCGCTTGCACCACCAACACCGGACCCACCGCAATAACCACAAATTACACTTAACTATTGCAAAATGATTCCAAGTGACTCTCTGGTTATTACAAAAATAATGAGCAAACTACAGGCCATGAGATCTGCTTCAGCCAGACTCCCCTCAGTTTTTCTCCACTTTTTTTTAACGCACTGTGCCAACTTAGCAAGGACAGCATTTAAATTAGCTACACAACGCTCGAGTTGCTGAGCTCCGACAAAAAATAATATTTGAAGATGCTTACTTATAGCTCTTCTTTCTGTCAGCAACTGTTTAAAATCTTAACTTGCTACCATGCTGATTCAATATTATGGAGAAGATTCTTGTGGGAGGCTGTCTGTGGTGGCATCTGACCTCATTAGACATATGATATATCCTCAGCTGGCTCATTATCCTGTCGGAGATTAACAGCTCACTGTAAATGTAGCATCTGGCTCGGAGCAAAGTGAGGATCAACCAACAGTTACAACAAACTAATCTGAATTATGAGAGGTCAGCAATGAAATATCACCCAAATTGGTTTTTCATGAACACGAACTCCTTTAGAAAAGTAGTAAGAAAAGAGGACTTTGTGAACTACCAAGTTAAAATGAAGAAGAAGATTGTGTGACTCGGCCTGATCCCGGTGGAGATGAGGCGCTGGAGTGCAGGCTCCTTTCAACTGTCAAAAAGACTGTGACAAAGTGCTATTTCTGGATTTTAATATTGTTCAGATTCCTCTGGTGCTCTCTGTGAACATCCACAGTCTGTCCGTTGCTGAGTGACTGTGGCTGGCGGGTGCGTGAGCGTGCATGCACATGCTGTCAGGTTGTCATGGATGTCACTGTTGAGACGTGGCAGATTGAAAATGTCAATATTTCATTAGAGGAAGAACTCAACATTTTGAGATATACGCTTATTCACTTTCTTACCGAGAGTTAGATGAGCAGCTCACCAATCTCATGTCTGTGTGGTAAACATATAGCCAGTGCTAGCAGCTAGTTAGCTTACCTTAGCTCTGTTACAGCCACAGATAAAACCACATTGTTTTGCTTTTAAACTTTTTGAGTTTTTGAACAGATTAAACATGACATTTGAAATGTTAAAATAGCTTAAGAGGTGCTAGTTCAGGCTAGCTGGTTCCGTTACCAGTTTGTGTAAGATAAGCAAATCCGCTGCTGGTCAAAGCATCATATTTACAATACAAGACCGGTATCAACTTGTGGCCAAAAAGCTAACTTCAGTGGTTGATTATTTGTAGTTAACTACTTCCATCCATTACTTTTAGCTAATTGTTTCAACAGTTTATCCATTACTTTTAGCTAACTTTTGCAACAGTTTAATTCATTACTTTTAGCCAACTATATCAACAGTTCATCTATTATGTTTAGGTATTTCAACAATTAATCCATCAGTTTTAGCTAATTACATCAATTTTTTTTATCTAAACAGGTTTTTTTTTTTTTTTTTTTTTTTTTAAA
>JAJHUR010012418.1:1503-18606 GCA_027495735.1 Lutjanus campechanus | reverse complement strand
GTGAGAGCAATGACACATGTGATCAACCAGGGCATGTCCATGTACTGGGGCACATCCCGGTGGTCCGCCATGGAAATCATGGTGAGTGATGGAAAATGTTTTTGTGCATTTTTTGTGCATTGTGCAAACAACTTTTAATACCATGAAGCCCACTACAAAGTATTTACAAAGGCAGGCAGAATAAATTATAAAAAAAAATAGGAAAATTCAAATAAAGATGACTGGTTCCTGTTTAGTTGACAGGTACATGTTTAATAATATAGACTTACAGTGGGAGATCTTCTGCATATCTAGATAAAGACATTTTCCTTCCCCTCCCTCTGAGGCTATCAGCAAGTAAAATGACATTTAGTCCTCTTTATGCTGTAGAAGGGGAGAATGAAATCCAAAATGAGCTGATACTGGATGTTACACAATACAGTATATTCACTGGCAATACTTTCAATTAAATGTGTTTAAAATACTAGTGTATTTTGACATTTGTTTTATCCCCAGGTTTAAACTGTAGAAAAAAACAATTAGCCTATTCACAGGCTGTGGTGCCCATTTAAAAGTGAATCATGTGTCCTGTTGGATCCAGAAACATACTAATTGTTAACTACCATATTTCAATCATGTTCCTTGTGACCTTTAGTTTGAGAAAAGAAGGTGGTGCTTTTGGTGCAAATTTCCTCTAAGACCGGAATAATTATGTAAATGATCAGATATTTCATGCTAAGGCAAGCTTACTGAATGACAGGAAAATACAACAGAAGGAAACCAATTAGTGAACACATGTGCTCTACAACTGGCAAATACGTATATTCACTGTATTAGCTAGAAACCACCCAGCATGACCCCTGAACCTCCCTCCGAGATATCTTGGCTGCTTCAAATGTGAGAAATTAGCAGAGCTCATCTTTTCAATGTAGGAAAGTTACGGTCAGACGCACATTGAGAATGCTTAATGTGTGATAATGTTAGTTTATAATGTGTAGAATGTATAGATTGTATTTTGTATTTTCAAATCACAAAATATTTAATTGTATTAGTAACATACACACATTCAAATCATGATAGAAGGGAGCTAAATGTTAAATACAATCTCTAAATAATACTGATACATAAACTTGCGAAGCACAATAATAAAGTACAGCTAAAGCTTAGACCAACAATGATAATGGTTAAAACCCTGCAGAGTATTTAGTAGTTGCATTGCAGAAGGAATGAATGATTTGAAAACAGACAGTTCGATTTATAAGCAGGTAAAGCATAACAGCACCCTGACGGAAACATAAAATTCACTTGCAAGAACATGTGCGTAAGAAACCAAAAATACTTGCTGCTTTCTGGAGAATATTTTGGTTGCTGAAAGAACTCAGATCTCTTTGTTTCAGTGCAGTGATCTCAGAACGGATTTTAACAATACTGTCCAAGCTTTTTCTGTCTTTTACTGTGAGGCAGTGAAACCAGCAGATAAAAGAACAACTCAGGAGACTCGCAATGAAAGATTGATAGAAAACACAGAGGATGACAGGACAGACAGAAGAATTAATTTAGTTTGTGGAGAAGGTGGATTCTGAATAAGGTTGAAACATGTGATGTCAAGGTCAGACAATATGTAGAGAAACGCTGAAACAGGAATAATGTTGAAACATTATAAGCGATAAATGAGAAAATTTATCCTCTTTATTTTTATTCTCCCTTCACATACAAACAGGAAGCGTACTCTGTGGCCAGGCAGTTCAATCTGATTCCACCGGTGTGTGAGCAGGCAGAGTATCACTTCTTCCAGAGGGACAAAGTGGAAACTCAGCTGCCGGAGCTCTACCATAAGATAGGTGAGTCTGCAGTGAGTTTTTCCTGAAGTCGAGCTTTTTTTTTTTGAATAGATTTAGGTCTGTGACAGATTTTGTATCCTGTTGCTCAGCGGTCATTTTTCTCTCTCAGGTGTTGGTGTCGTCTCTTGGTCCCCACTGGCCTGTGGAATCATCACAGGGAAGTACGAGAACGGCGTCCCAGAATCCTCCAGGGCCTCGATGAAGGTACAGAGAACATTTCTTTTGACCAACTGCCAGTCACTCACAATATCAACAATAAAACATAGCCTGGTTCCAGTTATTTCTTCCTGATTCTGAGTAATAGATCTAATATTTCTTTGTTTTGTTTTTTACTGCTGCTTCAGCCATATCAGTGGTTGAGGGAGAAAATAATGAGTGAAGATGGGAGGAAACAACAAGCAAAGCTAAAAGAACTGGCTCACATCGCGGAGAAGCTTGGATGTACTTTGCCACAGTTAGCCATAGGTAAGAGACAACATGAACACTCTGACACCTTATCTTTACATTCTTCTGGAAGCAAACAAAGAAAATGATGCTCACGGCCAGATTCACTGTATTTCTACATATGACTGAAATACTTTTGGGAAATATAAAAATATGTATGAGGCTGAGGAATCCATTAAATGTGAATTTTTATTACACAAGGTAACAATATTTGATTGAAAACTGACCATGGGATGTTTAATACAAAAGGAGGTGAGGACTCTTAGTCAGTCTAGTTGGATAATTAGAAGGAGAAGAAGGCATATTTTATTTTATATATATATACATACACATATATAATTATACTGGGGAAATTACATGTTTTCACTATGTTGTAATATAGGCCCGAAATACACACACATGCACAAATAAGACCTATAGACATGCATCAGAGAGATGTCAGAGTGAAGGGGCTGCACACATACATATAGTCAGGCACCCCGAGCAGTTAGGGGTTCGGTGCCTTGCTCAAGGGCACCTCGGTGAACTGGCTCCCCTCCAGCTACCAGTCCACGCTCTGCACTTTGGTCTGTCTGGGACTTGACCGAGCTTTACTTCCTTTGTGCACACAATTTATTTCTCTCTCAAATTTTGTTCACTAATTTGTTAAAATCTGTGTTAGTGAGCACTTTCACTGACAACAACAGCATGATTATTGAACAGGTGTGTCTTGGACTGGTCACAATGAAAGATCACTCTAAAATGTGTAGTTTTATCTTGAAAAAAGACATGTATTAGGCACTGAACTGTGCCTAAATCTTACCAACCCAACCAACAAAGGCAGCTAGCCAGTCAGTATGGGTTATCTCACTCATGAGTATCTCACTTTAAAAACAAATGTGCAGATTTGAAAAATAGTCAACAACTGCAAAATTTAAAAGGTTGCTAATCTAATGAACTGTTTGTTTAAAGAGTATTATACAGATATCACAGTCACAACTGTAAAAACTCTTCCCCAATCTGTAGCCTGGTGCCTGAGGAACGAGGGAGTGAGCTCAGTGCTGCTGGGATCCTCCAATCCAAGCCAGCTAACAGAGAACCTGGGAGCCATTCAGGTATAACACACATTTCCTCAGCCTGACTGAATGATTCTTTCAGTATTGGTAGTAGTAGTCACTGGTAGTCAAACAGCATTCATCATGTGCTTTCTCTTCTCTTTTGTGTGTGTCTGGACCGCAGGTAATTCCAAAGATGACAGCGGGCATCGCCACAGAAGTGGATCATATACTGGGAAATCGTCCCCACAGTAAAAAGGACTACCACCATTAGGATGAACCCTGTTTTAGTGAACTATGCTCGAAAAAGCTTATCAAAGCTCACTCCTCACAGCCATGGCACCATAAGTGTGTGCCCAACTCTGCTTGTGTGCGCGTATGACTGTATGTGTGACTGTGTCAAAGTGCTCTGCTTGGCTCCTTGTCTGTTTGAAGATCAACCAGTTCTCATTATTGTAAGGTGAGCTACTTGACAAAACATGCATGCTACAGCTAAAGCAGCCAGCCACCCGACAGAATAACAGTTAGAAGATCCAGCGAGACGATTTCAGATGCAAACACTGCTGAACCACAAACCACAAACAAAAGATTCGATTATTGAGAAATAGATCAAACTGAAGCTGACTGACGCTAGCATGGCCAGTTATTAACTATCATATATCTAATTATCTGAATAAGAGTGAATAATGATTAATTATCATTACTTAATGAGTAATAACGTATTTATAGCATTCTTATTAATATTAATATGTGTCAATAAGATTATATAAGTATAAATAATAGCATCATATTGTTTATTGTTAGATCATAAGGCATTTATAAACACTTATAAGAAACTTTACATTTTATAGACTGCTTGAGAATGTTAATAAAAGCGTTATGAGTTTCTTAGAATTTTTTTAGCATCACAAACACATTTAGTGAGTCTAAGTACTTTACCTATTATGTCATTGTTAAACCTTTATGGTGCTTTTATTGTTGCTTTATTTTTATTCATAAGATTTTTACATACTTTATTATCCTTTTATTACTATTAGCAGTTCTTACTATCTCCCTTCTCATGTCTCTCTTCAGCTGTCACTGTCTAATAAAAATATTATGAAAATATGCAAAAAATAATAGTTTTAAAAAGGGTTAACTGTTAATAAGTGCATGATAAAGGATTTATTAACCTTAAAATGCAGTGTTCACACTTTAGATCTGGTACCCCCAAAATGTACATTTAAGTGTTAAAAAGTGCATAATAAAGGATTTATTAACCTTAAAAAGCAACATTTACACTTAAGATCTGGTATCCCCCAAATGACATAACTTACCTATTATGTCACTTTTTAGTTTTTAGTTTTAGTTTTACTCATTGAATGTGTTTGGAATGTTATTGTAAACACTTATAACGAACTCATAAGGCTTTTATTAACATTTTTAAGCAGTTTATAAACTGTTAACAAGTTTCTTACATGCCTTACATCTTACAAGTGTATATTCTATTGTTAATTATTAACACGTATATAGTCTTTTGAGCACATCTTAATGTTAATAAGCATCTATAAGGGCCTTATGACCTGTTAACATAATATAAAGTTTTACTTAAGAGGGTCATTGTGTCTAGAAAAGAAATTTATTGTCCTGAAAAAAAAAAGATGAAAAAAGATGTGGTGTATCAAGATGTACCCAATGTTCCAGAATTCTACCTTGTTACTCGATGTTTGTGATGTAAAAATGACGTGTGTAATTGGGCCTGGAATCAGCAGACTGGATGATGCGCTAACACAACCATTGCAGCTGGAGCTGACCTGTCAACGTGATGAATTGTTTCAGTACTGGATGAACTGAAATTCTGCTCACAATGTTGTTGCTAATACCAAGAGAGCTAAGTTAAACTAAAATATAACATCTGTACTGACTGTTATATATTTTCCTTATTAAGCAGCTATATGACAGGATGAGCTTTTCATCTCCTCGTGTTGTATTTTATTTCTTTTTCACTTATGCAAAAGTACAGCATAGCGTACTTTCCTATTATGCCCCTTCCTCCCCCTTTTTCATTTGGACTATGCCAGACTTTCTGTCAGTAATGATAATGTCTAATTCATTTAATTTCCATCTGTGTTGTGGCTAAAACATTTGTCTAGTCGAAGTTGGGGAAATTATCCTCCTAAAGGGGAGTTGTGGGTTTAAAAACAAAGCCATGTAGCTGATGAAGAGACTCATTAAAAAAAATAAAACCATATGGATCCCTGAAGTCATTACAACTGGAACACTCTGAATTCTTACCCAACTTCTCCCAGATGCCAGTTTTACATAATGGGATGATTTTTGTTATGTTTTTGTCTGTTCAAACCATGTGTTTTGGTGTTGTTCATCAGATTTGTACATACAAATAAAGAGCTTATAATTCTCATGTGATATGTTTTAAAGATCTATAGTAATTTTCTATTAATATTATGGATGCCTTCTAATTTTTTGTCCCTTACGATTTGAAATAACAGAGCCAGAGTAGACTTATTATTATTTGCTGAGTTACATTGTAAAACTGCAGTAAAAAACCTGTGACTTGAAACACTCTGACATAGTTACTGCTGTTTGCTGTTGGAGTTCGTCTGTGTCTTCCTGTTTTATAATAAAATTATGTGTGAATAAGAGTTATTATAGTTTTGTATGTTTCATTAGTTTTAATTTTTATTTTGTTTTTTAACTTCCTAATTTTAAGTTAAGTTAATTTCAGTTAGTTCCCACAGTTGGTTTGCTTGTTTCAGTTTGTTTTTTTATAATTTAAATTTTTTAAAGTTTCAGTATTAGTTTTATTTATTTGTTTATTTGTTATTACAATATTGTAGGCTCTTGTCAGCGGCCAGATTTAGGAAGTTCAGAATAGATATAACAACACAAACACAATACTTTGTGAAAGAAATTGACTCACAGTCGTGTAGGCGTCCCATTCTCAATAAACATGCACTGATGCCTCCTCATGCTTGTTGTGTTGAGAAATTTGACCAGATGGACAAAGATTAAACCTTTTTTGTTTTGTTTTTTAAGTCTAGTTTTTTTTTATTTGTATTTCAGTTAGACGACCAAAAACGTTTTTCCACACCTATTTTAGTTTTTGATTTAGTTTTAATATAACTATAATAACCTTGCGAAAAGTATATACGCTTCATAAGAAACTCTTTAAAAATTATGTTTTATTTGGTTGCTTTTGTGGCAAGGTTCCCATGGAAACAAAGGCGGGCGTTTCCGGTGAATTATCCAATGAACTGTTCTTGTTTAGAAGCGTGACATTTGATTGGTTCAAGCGGACTTCCTCGAATCTTGGACGTACTCGGCTTGGCTGGCGCTCGAAGCCCGCGGTTTACAAAAACTGTTGCTGAATAAAGTAAAATAGTAGCATTAAAATCTAATTTTTTCCTCAACTGACCTGCTCAAAGTGCGTTGGAGTTGTTCTAGCGCTACGGTAACGTCAACTCGGAATAAAGGCGTTCAAGACTGCCGCGGAAGCCTGCTAGTTCAGTGCCAAACAGAGCACAGCAGTGTTTTGTTTGTAGTTAGCAGATGGCTAACTAGCCTGATAGCGTAGGGGAGGTAACGTTACCTTGTCAACTAGCGTCAACCGAAACTGCTGTGCTCATTAGCAGCAAGGAAACACTAGCCGCGCAGTTTCTTTCTACGGCTTGAGGTAGGTATTGTATCGGATAAAATCTTCAAATTTAACACTAGTGCACGAGTAACTCGAATTTTATCAAAACATTTAATCTTTTATCTGAAACTGCTGCGATCAGCAAACCTAGCTTAACTTGTCAGCGTACATTATTACAAGGCTGCAGTCCATTCATTCTCTATGTATGGGTCAGTCTTTGTCATTCCCAGCTGGATAACCAACAGCAATGTCGCTGTCAACTGAGGCTCATTTTGGGTTGAGCCAAAGCTGCAGAGGTAAAGGAGACACTATCTGTGTGGTGCCCGACCTCTCCTCTGATCTCCTGGAAGATGACTTCGACCTTAATAAATCCTATCCATGTACTCGGAGACCACTGTACAAGAAGAGCCTTCTTGCATTGCAACGTCGATATTATCCTGGTTCTTTGACAGGTGAGTGTAACTGATTTGGCTGTAATTATGACAAATGATTAATCATAGCAGTCAATCCTGAATAATTTTGATAATTGATTATTGAGGGATATGACCACACCAGAAACAAATGGTACGATAAAAAGTCCACAATACAGTATTCATCACTATATTAAAAAAAACAAACAAACAAACAAAAAAACAACTTGAACAAATGTTCTTTGCCAGATGATACATCTGACGTGCACAGCATTTTTGTATATTAAAAAATAATATTTTTTCCTGTTGACCCAAAGTACCTCTGCTACCCTTCAATAAAATAAAAGACGCTAGCCACGACCTAAGCATGTGCGAAAAAAATTTATTAAATTGGATTTGGCAATGAATTTTTGTATTATGTGTGTACAATTGCAAAACAAAAACAATACAACCGTCAGTAGCAGTCCTATGAAAGGAAAATAGTACAATAAAACAAATAATCAAGCAATATGATTATTAAAGGTAGATATTTGCACAGTCCGGTATGGTATTGAGACATTTTTATGCTGCAATATTTTATATATTATTACACCCCTATTGATTATCCTTTAAACAATGTATAAAGCCAAATTACCAAAATTTAGATTTGTTGTTTATATTTTTTGAGCTATTTTTCTGACATAAAAAAATCTTCAAAGACATCACCTTGGGCTGATACAAAAAATATGTTAGTTGCAGCTTGGGACTGTGAATTCTGAGTTTTTAAAGGTGTTTTAAAATAACAGTTTCAGAGTCGTGTCCATCCAGTGGCTGGAAATGCTAGCAACTGTTGTCTGAGTCTGACTGCAAATAACCATTACAACATTTAGAGAGTGCATAAGTGATGCAACATAACAGATGAATAACAGCCAATACCATCATAGAATGTCAACTTATTTGACAAAAGGCTGTTTGCAGTCAAGAAGGTGAATATCAGTCGTAAATAATCGGGAAGATGAAGATGGGAGAAAGTAATCCTTTAAAAATATTTGTCCCCAATTTTTGCTTTCAGGTGAGCATTTGGATGGTTGCACTTCTGTCGCAGCAAGAAACTGCCAAATATCTAGCTTACACCCTGGAACCCAAGTTTCTGCTGTCTCCCTGCCACACCTGTCCACTGTGTCAGAGAGAGAGGAAAGCTTGTTCAGTCAGCTCATCTCTGGAGAGTTTGGTCTGTCGGGATCTCCATCTGCCCTCAACCCAAACAAAGCCATTCTTACTGTCGACCACAAAACCAGAGAGGTAATGAGTGTACACTTAATGTGAGCATTGGGAGCTGAGCAGAATTGATCATACAGTACCAAAGCGTACTCTGAAAATATGTTTCATCCTAATTTTTCAGATTTTGTCAGCAAATGAACAGGCCTGCAAACTGTTTGAGAGCACCACCAATGAGCTGATTGGAAAAAAGCTGTCTTGTATCTTAAAGAAAACCAGTCAGGTCCTTGAGGAAGCATTGGAAGAAGATTTTCCGCTAGTGGATGGAACTGTTGCGGCTGTGTCTGGAAAAGTGGTATGAAATATGTTGACTAAAAAAAACTTGAAGCTGAAAATAACTATGTATTAAATTCTTGAATCTTCTTCAAAATACAATTAAATCGGACTACTGTTCAGCCAAGTGTTTTGAATTATAATTGCAAGAATATGTCTGTTTTAAAGTGTTTGTTTAACATGTTACATTTTTCTGTAGGTGGATGTTGTGACATTGTCTGGAGAGGTGCCGGTGTCAGTGTGTACACACATACAGCCACAAAATGAAGAGCACTGGCTTGTCATGATGGAAAATGTGGAAAGGGTGTCTGCCTTTCTGTCTTTTTCACAAGATGTAAGTCCGTCATTATTTAGCAGCCTTATTAATGGAATTTTTATTATATGATATTTTTCTGACATAATTTTAATGAAATTTTCATCTTTCCTGTCTTTTAAATAAATGTTTTCATGACTCAATTCCATTACCATATTCAATTTAATGCTTCTGGGTTAAATATTACCATTTCTAACTCATTAAAACAATTCTTTGTTATGCCTTTGATGTCAATTTCTAGGGCAGCATCCTCACCTGTGACTTGGCATTTGCCCAACTCCATGGATACCACCATCCTGACGATTTAAAAGGAGTGTCTGTTAAAGAGCTTATCCCTTCTTTACAAATCCCTCTCCACAGTAATGCATTGCCCAAAGTAAGCACAGTTTACAATCAAAACTGTCCCACTCAGCTAAGGAAAGAATCCCTCTCTTAAGCTTTGCTTTCAAGTTTCTGTTTACGAATGTGCTTCTCAGACGGAAAACAAATTTTATCCCACAATATTTTAAGCCCAGGTATTTTTGTAAGTCTGTCATTTTTGACTTTGCTTTTCCTTCTTTCTTTCAGATGCTGAGGGTTCAGAGAGTCTGCGGTAAAAGCAGAAGCGGTGCATCAGTCCCCCTTTGTATCAAACTCCAGGGGGCAGTGGTATGTGGGAGGCCCCAACACCAGAACAGGAGTGGTTGCACCTGGCCAACAGAGAGTCTTGAAAGATCAGATGTACAGGACAAGCAGCCATGCTCTCCTCTCACCTCCCCTTCGTGCAAGTCAGCAGGCTCAAACCCTGAACTCTGTGAGCAGCCTCACAAAAAAGAGCCCTCCTCCGGTAAGGTGTTAAGTTGTTTTTTTGTTTTTGTTTTTAAGACAAGACTGGGACATAATGCTGGGTCAGAGAGGGATCAAAAACACCCAATATTATTCCGGAGAAGCTAGTTTATAATTCTATATTATGCTTCGCAAGCATTTTAAACATCATTCAGTATACACTCCTCAGCCTTTTATAGTAAGAAAATATTACAGAAGCCAGACAAAGTAATGTAAACTCCTGATGGAAAACTAATGAAAATTTGAAGAAACTGGCAAGCACTGATAAAAAGGAGTAGGAGTCAAAATGGAAGCAACTAACAGGAATATAAAAGACAGACACTGATTGTCACTGTCCTGTGAAAACCACGTGTCAGAATGTATATAAATTTAAGACGTATGTGTTCCTGAATGGGTTGATAAAAGTCTTAAAGTGATATTCCACCTCAAAATAATAGTCCACTCAATATGTACTCACCCCTATGCTGATGTGAAGATGGGTGAAGATCTTCAGTTCACAAAACAATCCTGTTTCAGCAGAAAACAAGGTTGCAGCTAATGGCAGTGATTGGAGACCAAATTTAAATGTAAAAAAAAAAGAACACAAAACAAACACAATATGTCTCCATCCTGCTCGTGTGGTGTAATCCAAGTGTCCGCAAGCCGCGACATTAAAATTTAACCACAAAAGACGCCATTTACACCGTGTTTTTAGCCGAAATGTCAACTGTAGCATGTAGCAGGTAGCATGTAAACATGGCGTCGATCTCGTGAGACTTCGTATATCTCTTAATGGATGCACGTGTGAAAATATCGCGAATGCCTGAAAACAGCCTATCTAATTATTAAGTCATCTCTTAAATTATGTCGAGCAGTGCAAGCTTTCCAGGTGATTCTTTTATTATGTGTGTGTTGATGTATGAGTGTTTTTTTCTTTCTTTCAATTTTCTTGAATTGTTATAGAGAGACTGCTTTCAATAATTTTTCCATGTGTGCAATAACAAGTTATAGAAATATAGAGAAATACTTAAACCTAATTCACCCACTCACAACAAATCCACTATAAATCAGCATGTTCAATTTTATGACCCGGCTGGCCCAACTCGTGGATTATCTGTAGTGACTGAGGTTTTAACTGCGGTCTGAGCATCAACTTATGTGCCATTTAAACAGCAATAGGCACATCTGGCTCTCAAAGAGAATGATTGGTTTAAATCATGTTATAACCAAAACACACCTATGATGAATCAAGGGACTAAATACAACCCCTTTGCACCTTTCCTCTTACTTTGCACCCAGATTAAGCACTGTTTAACTAGCAGAAATGGAGTTGGTTATACACTAAATGTACTTGCACAGTGCAATTTAGTCCATGGAATATAAATAATCTAAATATGGCCATTAGTGTCAATGTTCTTTTTCATTTAGTGTTTTCATGTTTACTCTCTGTATTGGGTATTAGTTGAAGAGAATGCTCAAAACAATTTGCTATTTGCTTGTTTAAACCAGTTAAAAAAGCTGAATAATCACTAAGGGGTAAAACTATATACTATATGTATCCTGCATAATGTCATTACCATATACTGTAATCTAGTAGACTTGCTGTAACTAATTGTGCATCTTCAACATGTGTCTCAAATCTTTCAGAAGTCAAAGTGGACAGCGTCGTCCTCTCCCCCAGTGCTGCAGTACTGGAGTACTCTGGAACAGTTTGGGTGTTTGCTCCTCTGAGCGGCCTCCTCCTGCTACACCCTGATGGCTCAATCCACAGCATCCACAACCACCTGGCTCTCAGTCTGTTTGGCTACAGCAAGGACGAGCTGCTGAGAAAGGTTAGCCAACATTACCAGCCGAACAAGGCTCTAAGGATTGACAACCATGCCAACTCTCACTTCTGTCACTGCTGCTTTGTCGTCAACAGAGCGTCACTTTTCTGATGCCCGGTTTCTATGGATGGATGTCTGACTTGGACAGAAAGCCCGGCTCCTTCTCGGATTCTCAGGCAGAGGCAAATAAAAGTACAGCCTCATCTAAAGTATCAAGGAAATCTGGTGAGCATTTGAATACTGTATATTAGTGATGGGTGCAAGATGGGTGTCAGAACCCTCTAGCTGTGATTAGTCGAAACCAGCTGTTTTCAAACTGTGAGGTGAGAGAGTTGAAGGGGAAGCGCAGAGGGAGAGGCAGAGAGGTGAAGGAGACAGGTGCACACCGCTGCTCTAAAAACAACTGGAAGTCTCAGAGTCACATCCCCATATTTTTAGCCTCAGTGTGACTTACACATTCAATAAATCTGCTTGGAGATCGCAGAAAAAGTAGCCTCAATGGCAACCTTATACTGTCTGTTTACAGCCCCCAAATTATGGGAATTTCAGCTCTTAAAATTAGAGCACAGTCATCCAAATAAAGACGAAGAATAACACAAATAGATACACCAGTTGTAATTTTCTTTGCCAATTCTGATTGTTTCAGGTCTGACCAGTTGATTTGGATTTTCTATCTTTCCAAGGACTATAATTGACAGCATAAACTTTTGTAACCTTTCTTTAATGGAAAATTAAATTGTATGTTCATAATAATACATTGACTTTTGCATAACTTTTGCGTTTTCTTCAAAAATGCAGTGACTGAAAATGAGTTGTTGTGTATTTTAGGGTTGGGCAAAGTGTTAAAGCTTTATAGCTGACCATCGTCAGCCCATCCATGGGTGATTGGCAATATCTTCACTTCCCATCTTCTCGAATGTCAACTGTGATATGTGCACAAGCGACGAACTCACTATGTTACTATGCCGCGTACAATCGCTACTTCCAATTAACAAAATAATATTTAAATATTTTCACAACTATTTTCCTTTATAAACAGAAAAATAGAACCACAAACCTTCTGAATTTGAGCTTAATTGGCTCGTTAACTCCTTGTAAAACATTCATTCATTCAAACTCAACAGAAAAACATGTAAAAGTCCACGTGTACGTCTAAACTGTCTTTGTTAGTCTGTCCAATCTTCCAACAATCACCAACTCTTAAATAAAAAAAAACAAACAAATTAAATCCTTCATTCACTGAATGAAAATAGTGCAAAGATTCAAACTCTGCAGGCTGTTTACCTCTCACTCCTCATCCAGCTCAGCACACTCATGGTCTGGCTGAGTGGGTCTGTACTGTGCCGCTGGATGAGAGCGCAGTGCCGAGCAGCAGCTGTCACTCTGCAGACTGTTACATTAGCAAAATAACAAATATCGCCCCAAAAATCTGCCAAAAAAACACTAACACGACGGATTCAGCACATCATTGATGGACGATATATTTGTCCAATCACCCAATCCCAGTCTTTCCCAAAAGAGCATGTTCCATTGAACATAACTGTCTGGGTCACTGTGCACATGACGCAAGCTATTATGCACCGCATGTGTGTAAATTTGACCTGCACAGAATTGGATATGTCTAATACTGATTGGCCAGTCGGCAACCAAAGCCGATGAAGCTCAAAACTGTCCAATTCCAGTCACCGACTATTTAATCTTTACACAAATCCAATAATATTATCCTCAAATTGCGTTTTAAAAAACCCTGGTTTGCCTGTTGTGGTGAAAAAACAAACAAACAAACTCACACACAGGTTTATTTGGTATATGTTAAATCAGTCTGACTCCATATGTCCCTCACAGTGGTGTCTATTGTGCCAATGCTGTACAGTAGCATTTCACTCTGAATTAATTTCTGTTGTGTGCTTTATTTTGTCTTGTCATTCAGTACTATTTATTCATACTGTTTGTGATTTAATCTTTTTCTTTCTTTTTCTCAATCCCAGATCCTTCCTCACTGGTGGCCGGTAACATGGCCATGGTGCATCACACCGTCCAGGGAAGAACCTCCACCGGGAGAGGCCGGATCTTCACTGGATTAAGCACCCACCTTGAGAAACAGGGCAGTGCCTTCTCCACCCTTTCTCCTCCTCCTGTCACCTCCACACGAGTGGTTATGTAAGTCACAACCTCTATGTCTTTGTTATCACAAGCTTAATAATAATAATAATAATAATAATAATAATAATAATACATTTTATTTAGTGACGCCTTTCATAACACTCAAGGTCACCTCACATCCGATAAAAACAACAGCATAGATCACACATAAAAAAAACATACAATCAGCAACAACAGTAGCAAAACATACAGAGCAAAAATAACTTAAAATCAATAATTGTACAAAATAAAGATGAGATTCCCTCAAAGGAATTAGAGCGAGTGTGCTAGTTTAAACATAATGTTCTGTAACTCAGTGACTTCATATTACCAAAGGATAACAAACTTCTTCAGCTTGATCCTTTTAAATCTGCACAGAAAATGATATCCCAACAGACATACAACGTAGAACAAATCTGTGCTTTTATATTTCCACAAATAATGGGCAGATAAAAGCTGCTGTGGCAACATCCAGGGACCTGAAAGCAGCAGGCTGCATCTATATTTAATGTGTCTGGCAGTAAATTTAAAAACACAACAACTCAGTGGTCAAACCTGATACAACCTCTGTGTTTCTAACCAGCCAGTAGAGACACCAAAACACTTTTACAGCCCACCGCTATTACAGCTGTCGTTTTTTTTTCTTTCACCAAGTTTTTCTAAACTTTTAATCTGGATCAGAATTGTTTAGATGTTACAAGCCTGGAATCTTAATGGTTTCATTTATTTTAGTTCAGTCTTTCATAACGTAAGCAGATCAAATGATCCCGGCTGTGATACTGGAAGATGATGAAAATTTCATATTTGGATTTACAATTCATTAATGACTCACTCTTGTGCCACCTGTTGGACAAATAATGTCACAGTACATTTGGTCAACAAGGATTTAATGATTAACAGTATTACTGACTTATCCAGCCTTCAGCTTTGAATGAGATGAATGACAGACACAAAGGGCTTAGAAATTGTGTGTTCCTGAAAAGACTTTATCTATACAGATCTGTCCGGGACTATTTATATATTATTGCTGTAGAGCTATGTTTTCATATCAGTGATTTAGTACACTTGCATTTCATTTATCATTGGAGGTCATCACAGCAGATCATCTGTGTCTTGTTGGTAAACCGAACCCCACACAACCTGTCATGGGAATGTGATTTTTATCATCCGCATATTCGATTTTAAAAGGGCTATTACACCGAACGCCCTTCCTGACACGACTCCATTTATCCAGGATTTGGACCAGGACCAAAGACACTTTGACATGTGGACAGGAGGAGGTGGGCTGTGATTCAGTAGATGACCCGCTCTCATCCTGAGCCACAGCTGCCCCCTCATTTAGTGCACTAATGAGAGAAATTAATATTCCTATAATACTCTCTAGTGTAAATGAAATAGCCTTTGCGTTTCTGTGAATGAATAATACATAATTGAGTTCCTCAAACAGTTATGTAGTAGATGCATAAGATATTGGTTAATACGCTTCTCTTTATCCTAGGATTGACTACATTATAAGGTTTTAATAGGCTTTTATTAAAGCTAAACCTGTAAGATCTACAGCTTCCAGACAAGAACACTCATCAATGTGAGCCTTGAGCAAACACTGTCAGCTTTAAAAATATACTCTTGCAATTTCAAATTGGCCTGTTTACAGGTTTGCTGGCCTAAGTGCTATATTCAGTGATTGTTACACCTTGTGCATAAGAGACTATCATTAAATGTGATATTTGCAGTACGGAATTATTGGCTTTTGCATGTATCCTCACTCTCCAGTGGGGAAAAAGAAATCGTGTGGGGTTTACTCTCAAATTGCTATTGCTTCAGCTTAGAGCAGAAAAAATTGAAAAATCAACAAAATGCACTGATTATTAGTTTTGTGTGTCACACATGTCTCTGATTACAAAATCAGTTAGCTGTACTGTAGTAGTTTCTATAATGCTTCTACCTACAAATCTTTTATTAAGGTCTCGTGTCCTTGTCCATTCATTCTACAATTTTGAGAATACCGCCTTTGAAAAATCCAACAATGACACCTAGAATTCTGCATTTGTTTGTCATCCCGTGATTTATACAGTATGCTAAAGACACCTAACAAGTAGAGATTTTAAAAAAAGTGATTCCTCTAACCCATCCTGCAAATCAAGCACATATAAAGTGCAAGAGCAACTAATCTCATTTGCATCATTATTTTATACCAAGTAAATAGCACCGGGATGGATGGATGTTTTTTCCCCAGAATTTTTAGCCTTTATATTATGCTCATTTCATTGTTATTTGGCTCTGATTAAAATCCAGCCGTTCTTTCCTCAGAGCTGATGACACTACAGAGCTGATGGAGGAGGCAGCCCGGGTTGCTCTCTGCAGTAACCCACCGGACACTGGAGACACCACTCAGGCTCTCCTCAAGACATTTGCTTGGGTGGAGCCTCCCGAAGAAGACACTTCCTGCCTGGTTTTCACCAAACCACCACACCGTAACCAAGAACAGCAGCGTGGCAGTAATCAACCTGCCATTAAGGCTGTCCCAGGTATGATGTGGCTACACTGCTGTAGTTGTTGTTTACAATTATTAATTTGTAGTTCTTTGTTGCAACCCTGAAACTGAACTACAGAACTTCAGTACATACTGGAATGGACAGTGAAACTCTCATAAATTAAAACATTCTGCATGACATACTTTGTGCAAAGACTTCATAATGTGTAGAAGGATTTCACATTTACAATGAGCAATTGCATTAAAGGAGCAGTCTTTGAGAAACTGAATCAAGCATTTTTCAGTGTTTTTTAAAATTTATTTTTAAATTATTTATTTATTTATTCTTTTTTTACCTTCTATAGACACTCCTGGTCAGAATGGATGTGCTGTTGGTGTTGATGTAGGCAATGACCACCGCTCATGTGCCCCTGCCCTCCAAAACTCCAGCTATGAGGTCATCTCACTGGAGAGCAGGTGAGGGTCAAAGGATTTTTTTTTTTTTTCTTGTCTTAAAAGACATTTCTTTTCACCACATTTTTATCACCAAAATATACAACTGTCTTTAAAGAGGACATATTATGCTCATTTTCGGGCCTTTGTACTGAGTCTTGGACTCTTATAGAGCAGCTACATGCGATTACCCGCACACAAAGCTTTGTAGATATTCAGA
>JAJHUR010012411.1:1084-22958 GCA_027495735.1 Lutjanus campechanus | reverse complement strand
GAGGCATCATCACCCTGAAGTTTATGCAAGAGTCTAAAGCTGCACCACCAGCAAGTGTTCCCAAGGGCGGAGTGCTTTTTTTCATTGAGGCCGTGTGAGACTGCAGAGCTGTGCAAAACAACTCGGAGGCTCCTCTGCAGTTTTTGAGCTTTGAAATTTCCTCAGAAAGGGTTAAAAGCTGACACCAAATCAGCTCAGAAGTTCAAGACTCCAGTAATCCTGCACTGTACAACAAATTTGAGTAACACTTATATAATGTAAGATAATTCAGACAGTTCCTTGTGCCCGCTATCTCCTCAGCAGTGATGAGATTTTAAAAAAAAAGTTTCCCAAGCGCCTCCTTTATGGAGTGGAGCCGCAGTGCAGCACAGATACAGCAGAAGGGCAGCAAGTTGAACTTACTTTGTGGCTACATTTATAGATTGGCGGATGCATCTTCTTTGCGCTGTTTTGTCCACGTTGTGTTTTTCCTGGAGGAGCAGCAGGGTGAGGGGTAAAATTTCCTTGGTTACCCAGCAGAAGCACATTAGCCAAGCATTGGCCAGGTAGGAGACGTGAGGACAATGCTCTTTTGCAGATAAAGCAGGACACACAAAAAGGAAGATAATGGCAAGAAAATGCAGAAAAAACATGAACCTCGTTTAAACAATTAGGTGCTGGTGTTAAAAATAAAAAATAAAAAAAATCAAGCAGCAAACTTCCGTCATCGTTGAGCTGTTTGTGGTGTCTGCTGTAATGGAGAAATAAAATTCCTTGAAGATGCTGCGTGGTTTGGACTTGAAGTAAATCCTCCATGATGGGACTGGTGGCTCTTGCTTGTGTGCTGGAGATCAGTTTAGTGCATGCTGTCTAATTGTGTGGAATATCCAGTCCATCTTGGTGGTCCATCCTCCATGGTGAGCATCGTTCATCTGTTTCATGAAGTAGTCCAACGCCTCCTGCACAAAGCAGGCAAGAATAGAAGAGACACATAAGTAGATGCAATGATCTTGCAGAGGTTTCAGAAAGTCAAAAGTGTCAAACGTCACTGCTTTTTGCTAACGGCTGAGTGGATGTTTCCATTTGAAAAACCCAGAATAGGACGGAGTTGTCCTTTAAAGACTCAAAAATAAGATCAGAACAGAATGGATATGAGCAAAGAGGAAAAACCTTATTACCTGTTCACTTTTCTCCAGTGCCAGCGTCTTCCTAATGTAGGCGATGTCATCAAATGACTGCAGCTCAGGCATGCCAGAGCCCAGCATCATGGAGAACAGGTTGATGAAGAGGTTAGCATGCTGCCGGATGGCCAGGTAGGCTTTGTAACACATCTCCTGGAACCTGGAGGGAGATGGAGAAGGGGAATGTGAGAAAGACAAACAAAAAGTGAATATGTTTCAACAATCTGTGCAGCGGCTGCAGTGCGGGGAAGTCACAGCAACATCAACAAGAGAAAAAAGAAAGTAAAAATGAAGCTCATAGTTTTTTTTTGCAAATGGTGACAGCAAACCATTTCACAAATGATTGTTGCTCACAGACTGCCTCACCCTACAGGGCTCATGCATGGCTTCCAAGTATGGAGTTTGTTTTGATTAGAAAAATATGTCAAAATTGAAGCGAGAGACCTTACCCACTCACAGCACTATTTGGGGCCGCTGACGAGAAGGAGTTACTAAAAGCTAAGTGGGATGCTCTGTCCTTCGTCTCTCTTGGGGTGTGACGGGCAATCTTGCTACCCACACACTCTCAACGGCTTCAAGACCTTGTGTCTTGTCTAAAAATTCAACACTCAATTCATGGATCAGAGGAGAAGTTCCACAGTGTCTGGGGATAACTTGCTGTATATTTTCAAAAGCCTGAAGTTATGATTAAGCTGTAGCTGTCAGACTGGCCCTTGACTTCCAACTAGGGCACACAATTGACGCTATCAATTATGAAAATGCATCAATTTGCATAATGTGCACCGACACATCGCGTTGAAATATTTCGCCCCATGTGCAAATTGGAAATGGCTTATCAGAGCAGCACCACTGTTCTGCACAAATGCTGGAAGCACTGCAGCAGCAGCGAGACAGCACTACCCTCTTTACTTTGTGTCAGCACCCAAAGCTGATATATAAGGAACATGAACACATGAAACGTGTTTCTTTTAGTAGTCATAACTTAAAATCTTCTAAATGTTTCGTTCTGTTCCGCTGCTGTTACACCATGCATCATCTACCTCTGTTATTTGTCTATTTTATACTTTCTGTTAACTTAAACGGCCAGGTATGAGTAAGAAAATTGCTACAACTAATACCATAAACAATTAATAATAATAATAATAATAATAATAATAATGATAAACAATTCAAATTATTTCCTGTGCTCCACACTGATGCAAAAATACATTTGCCAGTGATCATCTTAACTACATATGACTCCCGTGGTTAAATAAATCCAAGTCATAAACTGTGTAAGTTTTAACAAACACTGACTGTCCAGTTCAGGTAAAGGGGTGACACAGTGATTAGTGATTAAATGAATATACATCACAGCAATGCTTTTTAATCTGAGGTCTAGTATTTTTCTGATCAGGCATCTGACAAATGGAGACGACTGAATATGGTGGACAAGTTTTTTTTAAAATATTTATCTGGGGAAAATTCATTCTTGTATTAATCGAATAATTAAAAAAAACAAATCTAGATTAAAATTGAGATTAATCTATAAATTCATTGTTAGATTAATCAGCTAGTCAAAGAAATAGTCATTAGGTGGAACCCTACTTCCAACAGGTCACCGTTTGATCTGCAACACTGTCACTACAGACTTTGAAAATAAAGAATTTTTAAAAAAAAAAGGAAGTTAAAGTGAGAAGAAATGATGTCATATTGCAAATCAGGTCTAACTCACGTTGCAAATGCAGTGAAAGAGGCTCTAAACCTGCTTCCTAGACAGGAAGGACACTCTCCAATTGCTACGTGATGCAAAATTATACTACAGAGTTTCTCATGGTTCAGTCAGTTTGGCAAGTTGAGCGGAAACTTACCCAACTGAAGGAAGTGAGGCAAGAAAAATTCACTGTGCTGCTTGAAGTAAAATCACCTGATGAATTCAAACCTCTGTCATTCCAAAATATATTTCCAAAGTAACAACTACTGTGCGTGAGCTCCAATTTAACTACAATGGCAACAACGATGTCATCCTAGTATCAGACTGACTGATACTTGTTGCAGGTAGCAGACACAAAAAAAGAAGATGACAGAAACAATAATAAGAGAAAAAGATGAGGTGTGATGCTGCAGTACCTCTCAAACTCTTTGGTCTTCGCACACTCCTGGGACCCCTTGCTGATGACGATGAGGAAGTCTTGCGTCAATACAAAGGGAACTCGCTCTCTCTTGTAACCAAATTTCTTCTTCTTATGATCCAGGAAATGGCCAAAATCTATATGAAACAGCTGGAGGAGAGCAGATCAGAGCAGGAGGTCAAAGTTTAGTAACTCTTTCAAACAATTAACCCTCCTCTAAAGTAAAAAATCTATTTACTGTGTAGGATCTTCGATTATATTTGTCCAGGGGCCTGAATTTTTAGAAGCAGACACTGTAGGGGCCAGACTTTCAAATAGAAGGATTTACATTTATTTCACCTATTATTGTTTAATATCATTGATTTCATGCAAAATTAGTGTTATTTTCACTATGTCGGTGTAAACAGACTCCTAAAAAACATGGGAAATCCATTATGATAACTAGAATATTCTCTCAGACCTCTGCCAAGGAGGCAGTTCACTGAGGAATAATTCCGGGGGCAGCAAAATAAAGTATTGTCATTTTAATAAGAAGAAGTCAGGCAGTAATTGGCCTTTTTCTATCACTCTGGGAGCGACCATGATCTCATTTTATGCTACACATGGCACGAATCTGTGAACAAGTGAAAGGAGCTGAAAGGAGTGAGAGATGGAGGTGTGCAGCCCGTCGCCTGCAGCTCTTCATCATCGAACAGCTCACTGCGGCTGCTCTTCCTTGTTCTATTACTCACTGAAATATTTCAAACTGATCCGCTGCCAAAAATGCCAAAAACAACCGCTGTTGTTGTTGTTGCGGTGGTGGTGAATCATAGCAGTAAAGTTTATCTGTGCATGTGCAATGCATTTCCTGTGACTACTTCAAAATAAAAATCCACTTGTGTTTCCCCCAGTTAAACGCTTTTAATGTGATGCTGCAGCAGCAACAGAACTATTGCAATACTTTCATCAGTGGCCATTCTGCGGGACAGATGGGAAGATTTGGCAGGTCGCCAGTTGACATCCCCTGCTGTAAAGCCACAGACATACAGGTAAACACAAGGCATCGACACCAATCTTTCGCAAACAGTTGGGGATGTTAATGATTAAACACTGATTAATCAATGTAAAGAATTTGAACGATTAAAAAATTTGTTAATCTATAATGTATGTTTTGTGTACCATTCCTTCAGATATTGTTTCGATAGGCAGAGTCATTTTTTGGACAAGCAAAGGTGGACGAGGGCAGCCCTTTCAAGTTAGAGCCTTCAAATTATTTCTGCTTCATTTATGTTTCACATAACTAATGTGCTGCAAGAATTAAACTTAAACTACGAAAAACACTTGAGTTTTCTATCTTATTAATGATTAATGATTAACTGATTATCTCTTATTAACATGTTCAACCATTGATTAAGGAAAATGCACAAAATTTGCAATCCTATCACCAATATCATCAATATGTTAAGACTTATTTTACAAAGATGAGTATAGACAGTCAGTCTGCTTAGTATTTGCTTAAGCTTATTCAATTATCAAATATGTATTAATCAATAACACTTTGTCATTGTGCGAATAAAAATCATTTCTACAACTGGATAAAAAAAAACACAAGAAAACAAGGAAATTATTAATATTTTTGGAATAACTGAAAAGTCAAAACTTCATAAATATCCAGGAACAAGATTCTAGAGGTAAATGAGCAGTGACCCTTTTGCCTTTATATGATAGGACAGGCGACGATAGACAGGAGAGGTGGGAGAAAGAACGAGGGGACGACGTGCAGCAAAGAGACACAGGCTGCTGCAATAAGGACTCAGCCTTTGTACATGAGTTGCACACCCTACCAAGTGAGCTACGAGGGCGCCAAGTCAATGAGCAACATTTATATGGAAAGGAGCATAGAAGCGGAGTTCAGCATCAGTGAAAATCAATGCCTGCACGCTGAATCCAAACCGCAGATTTATTTAAATGGAAAATGTTTGAATCCGAGTCAGATCTTTTTTTGACCTTACTACGAACTGACTAAGATTGAAATATTGTGCAGGTCGGTCATTATGTGTGAAGTATGTGGTTAAATGTCAATCACATCTCAAATTGTGCACGTGTAGCATGTGTGAAAATTGTAACCTGTCCATCCTTGATCAAAATTGTGTCCTGTATATATGCGTATACAAATTACCTGTCCATCATCTTTGACCATAATGTTGCTGTTGTGCCTGTCCCCTATCCCGAGGATAAATGTAGCTACACAGTAGCCAGCACAGGACCTCGTAAACAGATCCACAGCCATGTCGTACCTGCACAAAAACACACACACACACACCCCACAGTAAGTAGTGACACCATTAATTTCACATTTTAAAAAGAAATTAGAAATGAATAAGAAATGAGAAGGTATTTAAATTCTAATTATATAAAGCATATACATGAAACTAAATGCAGGCAGAAGGAAATGAGCTGTAACTCTAAATGACACCACATTCCCCCCCAAGACATTTACACTAACACTAAGACACTCTAATGGGCGTTGTTCTGTTCTGTCTAATGATGCGAAGATGCTCTAAAAATACTATCAGGAGAGAGGAACTCACATCTCGCCCTTGTTCTTGTCCTTGAGCCACTGATGCAGAGTGTTTGAGTTGAACTGCAGGGCTCCTTTCAAGCCTCCTTTACACTGAATCTGCATGATGGTGTGGGAGCTGCGAACCACCTCAATGAGACCCACGCAGTCTCCTAATGACAGACAGCCATAGGGAAGCATCCTGGACACGCACACAAAACAGATCAGCTTAGTCCCACGCACCGAGGCAGGAGAGAGTTAGAGAATAAAGGCATTAAAGCAGAAAGATACAGACAGAAAGAGAAATATAGACTGAGATAACAGAGGAGAAAGTAGTACCGCAGGTCCAGTCCCTGATTCTGCCAAATGTTCTCCATGATTTTAATAATCTGCAACGTCAGCATATCCTGCCGCAAGTCTGCAACACAAACACACACAATGCATCCTGGGATAGTGACAATTATATACATACAACGCAACAAATATTACCCTAAGAAACTCTGCAGCCTCTAAACAGCAATTTACAGTTTGTGTCAATGACATATTGTGGTAGAAGTAAGAGAAATAAAACCCCCAAAACTTAGTTTGAGTGTATATTGTTGCTACTGATGTACATGATTAGTCTTTAAGTTGATAAAACGTCACCGTCCTCACCAGAAATACTTGTCGGTTAATCTAATTATTAATATATTATTCATGTACAACGGCAGTTAACTGTTGCCTCTAAGATGTAGCTTGCATATTGTTATCAGAACAGTGTGACAGATGGCTCGTACACAGCGGCAGTATTTTGATCCAGTAAATGAAAATAAGGTTGTATGCAGGCTGTGTTAGAATAAACTGGCATATAACAACTTGATCAACTTGCCTGGTACGAAGAGTTAACGCATTTACTGAGTTGTTGTCAGGTTTTGTTGGATAAAGTACAGCATTCACATTGCACGGTGCAAAGTGCCACGCACTTCAGCGGCATTTATAATACAATTTGGTTGTTGAAGGCGTTTGACTAGTGTTTGACTAGTCCAAATTAAAATTTCTGTTTAATTGACAAGGATTAAAGGCAAGTGCCACAATTTATTTGGCAAAGAAACACTTATCTTTATTTTTTTTATTTCAACATTTAATTAGATTTGTTTCAGCACGTGTGTTACGGGGACAGAACAGCATCCAGGACAATCAGGTGTGTGTGTGTGTGTGTGTGTGTGTGTGTGTGTTTGCATGTGTGTTACCATCTCCATTTTTGAAGATGATCTCATTGTTCTGGAACAGCATCTCAGACATAATGTCAGGATTCTCCCAGTTGAGCCACAACGGTCTCTTCGCTGATGACATGATCCTGCATTCATCTAACCTGTGAAGAAATTAATTCAAGTTATTTAATCATTTTGATCTTTTTCACAACCCCACTTATTCATTTTCTCTCTCTCTCTCTCTCTCTCTCTCTCTCTCTCTCTCTCTCTCTCTCTCTCTCACACACACACACACACACTGGCTCATTCACTATTGCTTCCAACCTCAGGTTTCCCAGTTGATGTGCAGGGTTGAGCGGAGAGGTGAAGTTCTGCAGAGCGTCCATGTAGTCTGGTCTCTTCATCTGGTCCACAAGAAACCGCATCTGGACCTCCACAAGACACACACACACCACCACAACAACAACACACACAGGCGCATATGCGCACGCACCCACATACACACACATCCACAGAGAAATCTTCTAAAAATGGCTGCATTTGTGTGCTGGTATGACTCTGATGGTAAATTATTAAATAAACATACACTCAAAAGTTGAATGAATGAAGACCAAACTGGTCAGGCATTATTTTGAGAATGAATAACACAACACAGATCCCACATAAAATCTGGTAAATTAATAGGCTATTTGAATATAATAAAGGCTGATAATTCAAATTTTGTGTGTGGTGTCAGTTGTGGAGAAATGTACTTGTAGAAGAGGGTCGATTAAGTGGAGAATCCACAGATAATGAAACCTGGCTTGACTGGTAAAAGCACCACATTGACTGATTAACAACACAATGATGCGATGAATGTTACACATTATGAGTTGTGACAAAAATATAAATGAATAAAATACTGTTCTGCTTTGTAAGCATGCATATTTCGTGCTATGTTGCTTATTGTACTTCAGGAACTGATACCATAAGCAGCACAGCTAAGTGAGAGCCATGTGCCTCTAACCATGTGACGTCTACAAACATGCACGATAGGCTTTTAGATGTGTGTGTGTATCTGTTTTTTTATACTTTTATACCCTCCTGACTAGTGCTGTCGAGAGTGTCGAAATATCGATAAATATTGTTACTGAATGTTTGAAATGCTTTCAATACTCGTTTTCTGCTGAATCAATTACAAGCTGTAGTTTCTCGCTCTGTCCGACAGCCAGTTGGTGCACACACACACACACACACACACAAACACACACACACACCGCTGAGGTGCCCACGTAGTCCCACTTCCTCTCACTTACACACAATGCTGTCTTCTTCCCATCACTTGTCTCATTTGCTCCTGTTGAATGCCTGTTTTCATGTTATAGTCTTTCTGTTTTATTTATTTATCTTTTAATAAAAATCTAAATCATTATGCCCTCGATGTCGAGTCCATTTTTCCCCATGGTATCAAAAATGATACTGAATATCTTTTTCAAGGTACTGTATCAAAATTAGAAATTCAAATATCATGACAACACTACTCCTGACATTTTACTGGGGTATATGGTATATGTTATCCATGTCGTAGAAAAAGAAGAAAGAAAAGACAAAAGAAAAAGCCATCTACCGTAGTAACATTATGATCTTTTCCCTATTTGAGGTTGTGTGTCCCCTCAAAGTTGCTGTAAGCAGGAGCTGTTGGCAAAGTTACGTGGTTGACATGTGAGAGAGAAAATAAAAAGAAGCTGTTGCTGCACTAAGACGCTCGGTTACATTGGTGGCAACAGTGTTTTTTTTTCAGCGGGCCGCTGTTAATGTTTTCTAACCTTTGTTTCCTCAGTATAGCTCGCCAGCTAACTGTTTTTCAAATTTCAGGCTGAACACAGCAAAGTAACGGACATGTGCTGCGGAGATGAATACCCTTTTAAACGCAGCATGGGATGTATGTCGGATGCTTGTATGGAAGGGATGTGAGTGGTGATCAGTCCTGTTTTCTTGTCTGGGTGGGACAGTTCTAAACACCCTGGTATACCATAACACCTTGATACTGCCCAAGCCTAATGCAGGACACTAGTTTTTTAAGTTGACCTACATGATGTCTGTGGAGCGCTGCAGAGTAGGTCATTGCACAGGCACAGTGAATGAAGCCTTTTACCAGTTTTTAGATGTGTGTGTGTAAGTGTGTGCTGTCATCCTCCTTACCTTTTGTGTCTCATCCTTCTTCTCCTGCTTCAGGATGTCAGTGAGGTTAATGAGCTTCTCCATGGCTTCTACCTGCCTGCTCAGGTGTTTGAGGTACATGCCACACGCCCTGCAGTAAGCCTCTAACAGCAGGCCAAACCTCTGGCTCACTGTTTTATTGTGCATTTCTGACCTGTGAGGGAGCCACAAAGAGAACGGAGAGGACAGGGAGTGACAAGCAGGGAGACAAGATGTGTTTTTAGCTTTCCTGAAAGTACAGAGAAAGGAAAGTACATCAAGTTGAAGAAAGAAACAATGTGGATGGTGACTCACTTGAGATGCCAGAAGAAGAAATGTCCTATCCTTTGATTGGTCAGGGCCTTTTTGAGGAGGAAACGGGCCAGGGGATTGTCGAGATACTGCTCGTATTTCAATACCTAGACCAGGAGAAGAGTGAAGAAGCAAAAGATTGGATGAAAATAACAAGACAAGATGCAGAGAGGAGGTCTAGATTGGTCATTTCAAACTCCATGATTTCTCCCTGCCATGGATCTCTGCACAACAAATACAACCTACGGCATCACAGACTGGAAAATCGTGAACACACAAGAACAGGCCAAACAAAAGCTGCTTTCCAGTCGATATAAGAGCGGCAGCCAAGGACACTCGGACTGGAGAAAAATACTCCACAATCCACTTGAGTCACAGTACTTTTTGTTCCTCACTGTCTTCCTTTTTATCCCATTCTTTCGTCAATCAATTCCTTGAACTCAACAGCCCCTGCTCTCGTAAAGACCTACCTGCACAAGCTGGATGAGGTACTGGGACAGTTTGTCATCAGTCAGGTATTTGTCAAGGCAGCGTACAGCAAAGTGCCTGACCATGGGGTCTGGATAGTTACAGTCCAACAGCTCCATGGCCTGCTCAGGACGGATGGACGGCCATTCCTTTAACAGACAGTACATCTGGGAGACAGACAAACCAAGAAATATGAATTAATACTCAGTATACATCACAGAATTACAATTAAAAGACACATTTAATCAACAAATGACAAACAAAATAAACACAACTATATTCTGTGAAGTCACAATACAAAGTTTGTGACTTTTTAATTACTTTAAAAATACAGTGTCTGTGCATCACGGTAAATATTTTTACAGAAGCATACATTAGGGATGTAACAATGAATTTAATACTGCAATATCGCAATAAAAAAAGTTTTGCTGGCGTGCTGGACTGTGATATTACATGGTTATTATTTTTATTTTAGGAAAACTACTGACTACTGCACTGTTTTTTTTTCCTTCTTTTTTTTACAATTGTACATTGTACACACACAATACAGGCATTCATTGCCAAAGACAATTCATGCCAATTTTTTGCTCATGCTGAGGTCATGGCTGGCGACTGATTTTATTAAAGAGGGAAAACAGAAGAACTTAAAGTTAAAAGGAAAAAATTATTTCATATGAACACAAAATGCTGTACACATCAAATTCATTATTCAATAAAGGACATTTTTAAAATATTGCACTAAATATTGTATCATGGACTTTTTAATTGCAGTATTACCATATCTTGTGTTTTTAATTACATCCCTAGTATACACTCACGTAGAAACAAAAAAGTATTGCATTCAGTGCTTACAAACCAGAAACCCCAGCGTTTCCTTTTCCATTTGTAAAAATCCAAGTAGAAGTACTTTGTTGAACAGCTGAGCTGTGTTAATCTTTATTTAACTCTGTTCTTTCTGCTTTATCAGACACAGATCAAGTATGTAAGAGTGGTAATATAGCAAACCGGTAGGAAATGGCACATCATTACCTGTGCTACTTCATCTCTGGAGTTCCATTTGACAGCGAGAAGGATCTTGGGAAGGATCTCAGGGATGTTCATGCAGTAGTGCCTGGTTAAGAAAGAGAAAAGGGATAACTACTGTGTGCTGCATCCCACTTTAAAGGCCCACATGCACTGAAACACATGTCTTGAAGCACACCTATTGTTTTTAACAACCACACATGCACCAAAGCGTCATGAGGCGCCTCAAACTGTCTTGATGCCCCTTCTCTGACCCTGTCTAAATTTTGGAGTGCCAAATGAAAACCCAGCGGCCAAAACTGTTCTTTATTTCTAGAGCTGCAGTATCTGTTTGAAGAGAGCTAAAAGAAATGAAAAATTAAGGACTTTTTTTTCTCTAGAAATTTTATTGAAGAAATACATTATTAATAACACTAAACAGCTATTATGTGGTGTTGGCATTTCATAATATGTTACTCAAATAGAAATATATGGAAAATGAACGAGGAAATATATACAAAAAATACAAAAAAGATCGCCTAAATAGCTACCTTTTCATAAAACACTTATGCTTCTGTTGTGATGGCTTTTAAAATCAGATGCCTGCAGTGCACCATAAGGGCACCAATTGGTTGGGGTTTAAGTTTTAGTTGTTTTTACATGTCTACATCCTGCATACAAGATTAAAACAAAAATATGATACTACATGTATTCAAATGTAGAGTATTTGGTTACTTAAAAAAAGTGTATTAGTAACAACTAAAAAAATGAAAACATGTTTCAGCCATTAACTTACGAGAATAAGCTTGTATTGAATCTGGTTACTGTGTGTTGCAAACAACATACGGTGATACAGTAATCTATGGCTCTGCATTAATTAGTACTTTTAGTGCTATATGATAAAGTCGTATGGTGTTACATTTGCTGGTTGGGTTACCTGTGTCTCCAGAGGAAGTCTTTCTCCTGCTCAGTGATTTCTGAAAGAGGGTCTCTGTTACTCAGCTGTCTCAGCTGCTCAATGTCGCTCTCTGTCAGGGCGTGATCTCTGGCCACACGGTTGCCCTGAAACACAACAGGAAGAAAAAACAAGAAAGCACTGCATTACTACATCCTTAACACTAATTAACCTGGCTGTCAAAGAAGAAGACCCTGATCCCTCCCAACATTTACTCTGTAATAAAACACAGTGTAACAGTAAAACAAGTGTTTGATTATTACCATATTTTATCATAACCAAGCACATTTACCAGCCGCGTTGCTTTCTTTGACACTTATTGTTTGACCTTCTATTTGTTACTTGTTTCTTGCAGCACGGTCTCTTTGTACCAGTAATCTGACAAATGTTTTCCTGTCTGAACATTCGGTCATGCAGTCATTATGAGAAACAAATATAGGTTGGAACATTATCAGTTGTAATCCATTAAGACCCATTACTGTTAGGGAAGCTTCTCCAACAACTCAAGTTACAGATAAAGGAATTACTTAATACACCACATTACACTGTCCTCATAAATAAATCAGCACTGAATGGTTCATCTCTCTTGCATTGCACAGTATCTGATGGGCCCGCAACTACAGGCTACATTAAAGATACATATGTCTATTTTCTGTAAATCCTTTCATGTCCCTGTTGTTTACAAGATTACAACTTCATTTCATGTCATTTATTTGGCCATGTCCACCATAGTTCTGATCAAGAGTTTAACCAAAGTTGTAAATCAGTGCCCATGGTACCTGAGACAACCACAGCAGCAGTCCTGCTTCATGCTGCATTACTAGTTAACTCTCATATGGTTCAAGTGTAGTATTTCCTACACATATCTATTTTTTTTCTATACCAGGAGACCTCCGAGTATGTTTTGCAATTGAGTTCAATTTAAGGCAGTAAAATGAGAAGCTGTGTTCAGATCATCTTGGTCTGTTTAGACTGGAGCAGCTTGTGTCTCTGAAGCGTGAAATTCACTTGGGAATGCATTCAAATGCCTGTACTGGCTACTGACTTGAAATTAATTTTTAATGATGTATGTCCTTTGTCTCTGACTTGATCTTCACAGACAGACAGCAAAACTAGCTTTTCCCTGTCGGTGCAGTAAATGTCCTCAGACACCGGAACAAGTACGAAATCTGAACATGGTTCATAAATATTATGTTGACCAGCTGTCATAACCAAGCTGCTCAGCTGCAGATAAAATTGTTATTTTACGATCATGACATTGTCAGACAAAATAAACATCAATAAAGGTTAATGACAGGACCTGTGCTGTGAAATCAGCTATATAAACATTTAAACACTGATGACAGATAAGGTGTAGCGGGAACAAAAGGCCTAAAGCATTTATCAACACATGTAAATGAGCAGCAAATGTGTATTTATGCTCATAAAACACAACAGAACGTTTACAAAACAACTCTAAACTATATGTAAAATGTGGCTGCAGAATAACAGGTGCTCCACTTCTGAAACGTATCCGATGGACACTGAAACTGTGACGTAGCACAGCCGGAACTCGATGCAGTCAGACGCTGTGTACATTCGTTAGGGACGGGAATCGAGAACCAGTTCCAAATGTCAAGTAAAGGCGGAAACACCAGAAATACACTGAAACATCTTTCTACACAACATGGGCTTAAATTCAAGGAATGCCATGTATTTGAATAGGGATGGGACTGGAGATCCAGTTTCAGTTTAGAACCAGTTTCAAATTAAACAGAAGTTAAACGGTGGAGTCATTTTTCTCTAGTCTGTGTTTAGGTTCAGTTTTGATGCTTAAAACCTGTGCAGGTTATTGATCAGGAATCATGAGCAGAACTAATAATGGCACTGGTATAAATAAAATCTTATCAATTCCCATCCCGAACATTAGGCGTGAGGCTGTTAACAGCTCCTGACAACGCCATCACATCCTCAATTTGAAATGCCCCCCTTCTCACCATCACTTTGCCAAGAGTACAAAATTTGAAGAAAAGTTCTGCTGTCTGCTGCCCAATCATCCTCACTTTTAGTCCCTCTCACATGAAAAGAATAACAAAGGATGTATTTTGAGGATGTTGTAAAGTGGCGCGGGATCATGGGAGTTATTTTCTTCACTTTTAAACAACTACCACAGCCAATAAAAATCTATGTGACATGACTCAGACAGAAATCATGTTCATAGACAAGGAAATATTTAAGTTTTATTCACGTTTCATGTCACATTTCTCTGACGCATCCTGAAAATTACAGGATGCGTCATTACACAATATACGTCTAGCATTTTTAGACATTTTAATTTGTAAATGTCACATAATTCTAGCTTTAACCAAGCTAAGTATGATCTCCGTCTATTAAATATGAGATTTATTTAGATTTTAACTGTGCTAGAGATAAGATCAAACAATTTTCTGGTCGGGATGAAGCTGTATGAAATAATCATCACGGCACGTATTGAATTGGGCACTCCTCACATTTGACACACACATCATGAATAACTTAACACATCGTCTCACACGGTTCACATCCTCTCACATGGCGGGGTAACTCCAACCACATGTCACATTATCACATCAGAAGTCATGGCTCTGATGCCACATATCATCAAGAAATCTGATAAGATGCCACTACCAATGCCATCATGAATAACTGAACAGAATAGCTCACAGTGGCACAACTGAGTCACATGAAAAGTTTGGGACCAGCTTAGAGTATAAAGTTGACAATAAGTTTTCATAATTAATTGGTGGGCTGAAAATTAACACATTTATCTAATCGATTATTAACCTAACTTTATGCAAATTATTTAAAAAAAAAAAATTCAATAAATAAAATGTCAGGAAAAAAGTCAGGAGGATGATAAAGTCGCCCAAAAAACATTTTTTCACTCACGATCCTGTTTTCACGGCAGCAGATGAGCTGCGTCTGGAGGAGGCTTGTTCTTTACGACAGAACCTATCAAAACCACTGCAATACAGAATCACATCTGCACTAACCAGGTGCACTTACTTTTACAACACAACTGAATAAGTAAGCATATACATTAAACAAGAGACAGCGTGTTTCTCTGCAGAGTATGTGCCATGTAACCACTAATATAATGGATGTAACTGTCAGACTCGGGGGAAAGCGAAAGCAGATTGTCCACTAATCAATCGTGGTTGGCGTCGCTCTCTCAGATGGATAAAAAAAACATGTGGTAAAACATTTACAAAATGTTCTCAAAATACATCTTGACGTCCACCCAAATAAAGTCTGTGTGTGGGAAAATTGATGCTGTTCACAGACTGGCCTCCTGTCATGTGTTTGTGAGAGCGAGAGAGAGAGAGAGAGAATATCGTGTCTTGAAGGAAACAAGTACAAATCTCTCAAGAGTTTTAAGGGTTCCCTTCTAGACTCGGCCGAAAGAGAGAGGCTCGTAGCGCCAACAATAGAACATCAGTTCATGTTTTTATTGTGTTGGGCCACAACAAATAAAAGAATGTATGGGAAACATTGTCAAACTATAATTACATGTGGTGTCTTACATAACACGCGCACCTGTTCACATCACTTACACACTAGTGTCACAACTAATTTAAGAGATTGTGTCATTACATGCAATGCCTTTTAACAAGAATACAACCACACCTTGCATTAGGGCTTCATAAATCAATGTCAAAATATCTCACGCCACAAAGGGGTCTAATGATAGGCCCACATACCTTTATTAATAACTGAACTCATCATCTCTGAGTAGCTCTGCGTACACTATATTTTTAAACATGCACTAATGCTCATGAAACCTCACGCTTGCAAGCACGCTTCTAGTCTGTGACGTCACCTTAACAGACTTTTCTTTATATGTGAAAATAGTTTGAGTTGCCTAATATACAATCAAAGTGTGCACATAAACACAAGTAAGTATGTTTTTTAAAAACCATAACTGGTACGTGTCTCGTAAGCAGGTCATTACCTGTCCAGAGAGGTTGTAGTTGAACCCCAGTTCCCTCGAGATGGTCCAGTTTGCATGATCCTCTACTGCATTCATATCTGGGTATTTGACTGGACTGCTAAAGTGGTCAAACTCCAGCTCCAGACATGGGGTTTCCTGGACAAGACAGATCAAAAGAAATTAAAACATATGACAAACATTCAATGACATATGGAAATCTGTTACTTTTTAATCCCCCAATTCTGGTGCAGTCCCCATATGAAAGGAAGCATTTACAGTGCAGAAGATAATGTAAAAAAAAGACGGTACTGAATTTGAATACCTTGTTAGGGTTGGATCCGGTGACTCCTATGGCGTTGAGGAGGTCTTCAAGGCCATGTGGGACAGGCCAGAGGTTCAGAGCCATCTTGTTGGCCACGAGAGTGTGAGTGTAGTCAAACAAGTTGATGTTACCCCAAGCTAGTGGACAGTGCTCCTACATGGAGAGAGACGAGTAGGAAAGAGAGAAAGCCAATGATTTATAAATGTAATTTTTAAAAAGCTGTTTAAAAAAAAAAAGCTCATGGAAAAAACTGACACAAACACAGATGGTTCATAATTTTGAATCAAAGATGGTTTTAACACCAACATATTCTGGGACTCTAACTGTACAGTAGAAGTATTTGATCTCATTAAGGTTTCCTTATGTTATGGACACATTAAAAACATGACCTCAGAAAAAAATCTATATACAATACACTCATAAAACAGTCTGTGGTTATAATATAAACCAAAAGGTACTGGAGCCAAATGAAAGCACAGACGGCACATCCAAATGATAACATTTACAGCTCAATGTTGGTTTGCGCAGTCGAGACAATCTCATCCTTGCACGTCTTTAAACCTGCTGAAATGCAACCTTCCCTTTTTGAAATTGAAAATGCACCGCACTTCCTGATGAAACTCTCTAATGGGCGATGTTGCTGCATGCTTCCCTGTTTCACAGGTTAATATTTTTTCGGCATGGCAGAAAGAGGAAATGCTCTTTGTTTGATGCCCTTTATTTGCGTTCGCTGCATTGGTTTGCAGCAAGCACAACGGAAATGAGTGGGGCTGTACCGAGTAGTTTGGAACTTTGACACTTCATGACAGTGACATATAACATATAACTACACTAATATTATTAGTAGGATACTATTTATAGAATTCGAATGGTGGCTGTGTGTGATAGTCTCCGACTCATGTGTCAAAATATTTCCAGTAATTCCAAAGCATCAAAATTTATTGAAAAAACATTGATACAATTATTTGGAAAATTCCCAACATGTTTTTTATAAAATTAAATATTAGGCTTCAATATTTGTTGGGACTCTGTCTTTCAAAAACATTTTTACATCAGTCTAAAAACTGTTTGCTGAAGAATTTGAAAACATAAATGATGTTATCACAGCATAAAATCAATGATCCGTTGAGCTTAACAAATCAAAACTTGAGGCTTCATTCAAAAACCTCAATAAATACTTCAAATGTAAAAGAATGTCATTCAGTATAGCCTTTTAAACGTCAGTAAAACCTTTTAACAAGGTTCAAGAAGAGGCCGAGTCACAATAATAGCCAGAATGTCATGTCTACATTCATTCATCCTAAAATGTTAAACAGATGAGCCATGAAATGTGGCCGTCTGTCTTCTTATGCTGTAGACTGGTGCTGTATATGAGAGTAAAACCTGTTATTAGGTACAGTAATGCCAGAATATTGAAGTAAACTCTGAATAGGACCTTTCTACGAATGCTTGATCCTGAAATTATTGGTTATGGCATAAGGGACAGCAAAATCAAAGAGTCTGTTTAATCTTTAAATGCAAAGGTTATCGAACAATCTTTAAACTGCTGTGAGATACCATGTAAGCCTTCACAAAGGCTGAGGAAATGTTTAAGATAACATCTTGATCCTCAGAGTGAGTTTTCACTAAGGGGCAGCGATGGAACCAGGTGACAAAGGGCAGCATTGTGAGGCAGACTGAGTTACATGCAGACAGCCAGTCAAAATGCACCTATTTATAGTACATGCTGGCACAAAAGGCTGCCGTAGAGAGGTGTTTATCTTTAATTCAAGTGGGGCATGAAAGAGCATCCGCTAACCTGACCTCCACCTGGCATGGCACAGTATGGGGCAAGACTCACCCCAGGTGTCTGTTACGATATCCATGTCTGGCTTTCATTGATACACTCCACGGTCACACACACACACCTCCCTCTCTCTCTCTCTCGCTCTCTCTTACAGCTTTTCCACCACAGAGAGTTGGAAGAAAAATCAATCAGTGTGGGTGTTTGTTACAAGTATCAGCAGACCAAATGCACAAAAACACAAGACGGCAGTTACACCGCATGGTTTCTAAACTTGGAGTGAAATGTACAGACAGACGTTCTTTTTATTCTAAGTCTGGTGCAAGTGTCTAGAGTAAGTTAATATTATGCCACACGCATGATTTTATGATGATTAAAAAAGTATAATCTGGGCGCGGCCCTTTTGCTCCGTGTTATCCCCTCTCGCTCTGTCCCCTTTCCTGTCATATCTTCAGCTGTCCCTATCAAATAAAGGCAAAAATGCCCCAAAATAATCTTTAAAAAAAAAAAAGCAGAATCCTTTTAAAGTTTTAAATTGATTGCGTTAATGTTCTAACTTTGCAGCCCTAATTTTTATCTGAGTATACCGTTTTCTTGTTGTCGAAGTAATTACTTCAAATACTTTGATATGACTTTGAGAGAGAACAATTAGGTCCTTTCAAAACATGGCATCAATGTCGCCTGCACAGACAAAACACAGTCTAACATGAATGGAAAAGTCCCCTCTGCTGATTGTGTTACTGTTGATGTTTTCTGCCACCACAGTGCCCGTGGCTGATTAGTAATTAAACAGAGCCAAAGATGATACCACAGCTCCCATTCACCTTGGGCACATATACTCAGACAGACTGACACACAGAGCAGGGTAGGTTCTCGTGCCAATACCAACGCATGTTAACAGACACACACATAGAAAAGGTGCTTATACCATATACGTAAGTACCTCCAGGATGGGTTAGGTTAGCATGTCAGTGTTAAAAGATTTAGACACATAAAGGTCACCTGCGCTCTGCTATCTTTAGACTCTGACAACTGTAGCACTATCTGCCTATCTGTAAAATAACATATACTGCTATTGGCATCTGTATGATCAGGTATTAGTTTCTTCTTAAATGAGCTCATATTTCCAGAAAAGCCACAAATATCATATTTAATCAAACTGTTATAATGTTAAATTTTCCCTCGGTGAAATTGTAGGACAAAGTATTTCACTTTTCCATAATTAATCCTAACTGTTAAAAATGACCTAGTTAGAGGACACTTTCTGTTTTTGCATATCCAAATTTCTTGCCAAATTAAGTTGCACCGTGGAGTCGTTTCCAATTCCAATTTTACTTACTCAAGACCACACATCGCGGTAGTGTGGTGGAGTACAAACATGAAACTATATCCAGATCCATATCACAAACTAAGCAATTTAAAGAGAGGCAAACATTTTAACTTTAAACATAGATCAAAGGTCAAAGAAAACTTTATTATCCCCAAGGGGCAATTTGTTATACCTCCAGCAGTCACACACATAAAACAAAACACATACAATAAGGCAAAAGTACAACAACATTCAAAGTTAAAGTGCCTTGTTTAGGAGGCCAATGGCAGTCGGAACAAATGAGTTCCTTAGCCTATTGGTCCTGCAGGTAACTTGGCTGTACCTGCGGCCAGACGGAAGCAACCTGAACTCTCCGTGCAGAGGGTGGCTGGGATCAGCCAGGACTGACTGGGCCTTCTTTAAGATGCCAGCCTGGTACAAGGATGTCAGATCATTTAATGTTAGGCCGGCAATTTTGCTGCACACTTTAACTATGTTATGCAGCCGGCTTTTGTTTTTAAGGGTGACTGACCCATACCAGCCGATAAATGAAAACGTTAAAACAGATTCTAAAAAACAAGAGTAAAACATTTGTGTGTTGTCCACATTAAAAGCACAAAGTTTCCGATAAAAGTGCATCCTCTGGTGGGCTTTCTTACAGACAGCATCCACCTGGAGATCAAAGGTCAGCTTGTTGTCAAGAATGGTGCCAAGATACTTGTAATGCTGAACACATTCAATCACCTAATCATTTATCACCACAGGTGAGACAACTGTAGGGTTCTTCCTAAAATCAACAATCATCTCCTTGGTTTTGGATACGTTAATGTTTAAAAAGGATGTCCTGCACCAATTGGAGAATTCTGCCACTACAGGGCCATGATCAGGAACGTCACTATTAAGCAGACTAATGATCACAGAATCATCAGCAAATTTTAAAATGTGCCGCCCTGAATACTGGCTTCGGTACTCGTTTGTGTACAACACAAATAAAAGAGGTGAGAGAACACAGCCTTGGGGGGACCCAGTGGAAGAAATAAGAACATCAGATAAAACATTGTTCACTCTGACACGTTGCGGCCTTTCAGTTAAGAAATCCACCAGCCAACATATTAGTCCAAAATCAATATTATGTCATGATATATTCTGATATTGCGCTGGTTAATTAAATCTTTGACGGATTTGGGGATCCATGGTTTATTGTTTCTATGAATGGAAATAGATTTCTGTGGGATGGCCAGCTCCTCACAAAAACTAACATACGCTGGCACAGTTTCAGTCCATTCATCTAAGTCAACACAAGCTCCTTTGAATAAGTCCCAGTCAGTGCGGTTAAAACAGTCCTGGAGGCATTGCACTGACTCCTCAGACCAGACCGGAACTAAACGTCGTTCTGGCTTGTGTTTCTTCAGGACCGGTTTGTAGGTCAGAACTAAATAAACAACATTGTGATCTGACGCACCAAGTGGAGCTCTACGAAAGGACCTGTATGCTCCTTTTACAGATCCATAACAGAGATCCAGGCATTTCGTGAGACGTGTTGGACAAGTAACATACTGGTAAAAGTTTCCCAGGGACTTCCCCGGTTTACAGTTATTAAAATCGCCCATAACAAGGCTTGATGCATCCGGCGCGATCCTTTGAAGCCGCTGCACTTTGTCAACCATAACACGAGTAGCATTATCAGTATTTGCCTTTGGGTGGATATAAACAAACGTAACAAATACCTGAGGGAATTCCCTCGGCAAGTAAAAGGGGTGTAGGGACAAGGACAAGAGTTCAATATCAGGAGTGCACGCTGTCGCCCTAACAACCACAGTGTTACACCAGTTTTTATTTACATATAGACATAAGCCTCCACCGAGTGATTTGCCGGTCACTGCGGAGTCTCTGTCAAGATGAAATGGTTCTCCAAATCCCTCAATATCCAGGTTGGACTGCAGATCGTGTTCTTTGAGCCACGTTTCAGTCAGGGCAAGGAGACAGGCACTATTATACTCCGTTAGGATCTTGACATTGCTGCAGATTGACTGAACATTGGCGAGGATCACGGTGGTGGAGATGGATGGTTAACAAAGAATTTTGGTAGGTACGTCTTTCTATTCTCAACAGTGATTTGAACAGTATTTTTACATTCAAATAAAACATGATATTCATCTCCCCAAAATCTGTCATATCAGACTTGTTATCTCTGGGGATTCTGCTATTGGAAACTCAAAGATTACAGATAGCCTGTGCACTGCACGCCTCCTGTTTTCACAGAGTAGATACTTTTCAAACTAAAAGTCCTCTTTGAATTCAAAATATAGATCACATGATGACATATTGTGGAGCTCATAGTGCCACTTCTGCAGGAGCGGATCTTTTAACCTCTGCTCAACTGCAAGCTTCCAGTCACATACAAATTAAATTAACAGCTATACATTGTCCAGCTGAGTTTTTATGCTTTTCCTTTCAGCAAAGTGGACAATAAATCCCTTTATAATGTTATTACATGGTGGGTATCTTCCTAACTCTCCATATATCATATTATTACAAAACATTTTAACTTTTTAAGTGTACTTGAGAAAATTCAGATGTAAAGATGTAGCTTCAT